>SJYT01057799.1:317343-410985 GCA_006410635.1 Cephalophus harveyi | reverse complement strand
GAGTGCAATTGTGCGGTAATTGGAGCATTCTTAAGATGATTTCAAGTTTTGTGCCTCTCACAGTTGGGGGCTGTAAGCAATTCACAAGCTGTAAGAAGTCTGGGGAACCTGTTAGGCAAGCTAGAGAGTTATCAGAGGGCGTATAACTGAAACATCCCTTTCAAATGCAGAAGACTAAAGCCCTGAATTGACTTTTCCAGAGAATATCAGAAGAGTGGAAAAGCAGAGTACAAAGGCCAGGAGATTCTTATTTTTGGGGGGGTGGATGCTCAGGAAATTCCAGGAGGAACCCCTGAAACCTGATCACGTCCTTGCGTATGTCAGGCTTCCTACCGCATGACCTTGTCATGGGTGGGATTCCTCACACTGGCCCCCGACAAGAAGGAGTTTGGGGACATATGAGATAAAAAGATAATCTTTTGGGGATGAAAGATACCGGATTCAAAAACTCTAGGGTCATTCAAGTGGAGATGTCCAGTTTTTAGATGAATATGTGGATTTGGAACTTGATAACAGAGTTGGGGTGGAGCTTGAGAGCAGAATCCTGGATGGAAGTATTGTTGCCGTTGTTCAGTTGCTAACTCATGTCTGACTCTTTTGCAACCCCATGGACTATAACCCTCCCGGTACCTCTGTCCATGAGAGTTCCTAGGCAAGAATACTGGAGTGGGTTGCCATTCCCTTCTCCAGAGGATCTTCCCAACCCAGGGATTGAACCCACATTCAACTCACATTCAACTCCGCCTGTATTGGCAGGCAGATTCTTTTCTGCTGAGCTACCAGGGAAGTGCAAGTATAATTATTGAATTTAAAATTATTACATTCAGTCCATAGGAGTGAAGGAAATTGTCCCAAGAGAATATGAGAAAAAGAAAGATAAATTTAGATTAAAGTTTAAGAAAATCATTTTGATAAAAGTGATATCATTTGATAATGATAAAAGAAGTCTGTAGTCATATTATGAAAATAGCCAGGAGAAAAAACAATTTAGACTGGCTGCGCTTTAAACAAGCCATGTAACCTGAACTATTCACTTACCTGCTTTGTTTCCATTTTTGTCTGTTTAAAATAAAAGAGCTACTCGCATATTGCATTTTATTAATTATATAGTGGCTTTTAAAATGGTGCATATTATGGACCAAACTATGTCCTTCCTCCCACTAATTCATATGTTAAAGTTCTACCTCCAGAACCTCAGAATGTAACTATATTTGGACATAAGGTCTGTAAAGAAGTGATTAATTTAAAATGAGGCTGTTAGGGTATATCCTAATCCAATGTGACTTGTGTCTGAATAAGACAAAATGTGGATATACAGGGAAAGAAAAAAAGACACCAGATACATACAGTTAGAAAGATGGCCGTGTCTGGAAGGAGGGAAAAGATAACCATCGAGAAGTCGCAAAACCAAACCAACCCTGACAACACCTTGATGTTGGCTTCTAGTCTCCAGAACTGTTGGGAAATTAATTTCTGTTGTTTAAGCCACCTAGTCTGTGTATTTGTATTGGCAGACCTAGCAAACTAATTTAGGTTTTGATGTTGAGTATGGAGTATTTCTATAACAAATACCTAAAAATATATGGAATGGGTACAAGCTGGAAGTGTTTTCAAATCATGTTAGAAAAAATCTAGCTTGCTTTGAAGAGTTTATTGGTTGAAATATGTACATTGAAAATGCTTTTGGTGGGGTCTCAGACAGAATTAAACAACATGCTATTGGAAACTGGAAGAAAGGAGCTTATTGTTATAAAGTGGCAAAGTTGCATTCTGGTGTTTTGTGGAAAGGATAACTTGTAAATAATTAACTTGAATATTTAGCTGAGAAAATGTCTAAGCAAAGTACTGAAGCTTACTGAAGCTATTGACTGTTTTCTCCTTGCTGCTGAAATCAAAATGTGAGAGGAAGGAAATAAATTAAAGAAATAATTGTTAGGCAAAAATGAATCAGAAGTTGAAGATTTGGAAAATTCTCAGCCCATTCATATTGCAATACAATGAGAAAGTGTGTTCTGTAAAGAACACCAAGTGTGTAGCTATACGATGTTTTGCTATAAGAAATTATGAATGTGATCAATGGATCCAATTAACCATCGGGAAAAATGCTGTCAGCTGGAACTGAAGGAAAGAGAGACAGGACAAAGTGAAAGAGGCTCGCTGCCTTCTGAGATTCCACAGGATGGCCCAATAAAACTATTCAGCTATGAGCACGCATTGCATGCATGCTGAGTCGCTTCAGTCGTGTCCAACTCTGTGCGACCCCATGAACAGCAGCCCACCAGGCTCCTCTGTCCAAGGGATTCTCTAGGCAAGAATACTGGAGTGGTGTGCCATTGCCTTCTCCGAATCATTCAGGTACTTATGGTAAAACGATCAATGAAATATCTGATGGTAAATTCACCATCCTATTCCCAGGGTCTGTCAAAGGCCTGCCAACCAGCAACCTTTTCCTCTCTGTCTGCTTCTGCCAACCCTTCTTGTCTTCTTTCCAGAGTCCTCAAAAAAGTCCCCATCAGAAGTTACCTGAAGTCTCCCGACTCCCAGCACCTAATGCTAAGACTCTGTGAACTGGTGTATTATCCTTCATGGAAAGGGCAAAATGAGGCCAAAGGCAGTTCAGGGGTTGGCAAAAGTGCCACTCTGAGCTGAGAGGGCACATGCCCAGGCGCCAGGGCACTGTCTCTCCTTTGGTTCCACAGGCCTGTTGCCCAGGGCCCCTAGGGTGGAACTCTTGCCTGTAACAACAAGGGCAGTGCTGCCTCCCTAGCTGCCCTGGAGAACAGGGCAACAAGCCAAAGACCATTAGTCTTGAGTCTCAAAACCTAATGAAATTTTTCTTACTAGATTTCAGCCTTGCTTGGCAGTAGTGATCCCTTTCATCTTTAAGATTTTCCTCTTCTGTGATGGGAATACCTATCTTATATCTGTTTCACCATCATATTTTGGAAGCAGAGAACTTATCTGGCTTCATAGGTTCACAGCTAGAGGAAAATTTTGCCTCAGGATGAATCATACTTCAATAGCAACCACATTTGATTTGAAAAGTGAAGTTGCTCTGTTATATCTGACTCTTGTGACCTTATATACTATAGCCAGCCAGGCTCCTCTGTCCATGGGGTTTTCTAGGCAACAATATGGGCATGGGTTGCCATGTCCTTCTACAGGGGATCTTCCTGACTCAGGGATCGAACTTGGGTCTCTGGCATTGCAGGCAGACTCTTTCCCATGTGAGCCACCATGGAATCCCTGATTTGATTTAAATGATATTTAAACAAGATTTTGAACTTAAAGTTCAAAGACTGTGTTCGTATCTGTTGGAATGAGAGTGAATGTACTTTTCAGGTGGAAAGAACATGAATTCTGAGTATCCAGAGGATGGAATGTTAACAGGCTGAATATGTTACCAAATACGTATATACTGAAGTCTCAACTACTAGTTCCTCAAAATGTATCCATGTTTGGAGATAAGATCTTTAAAAAGGTATTAAGTTCATATGAGGGTTTTATGGTGAACACTATTCCCATGAGTTGTGCTCTTGTAAGAAAGGAAATTTGGACAGAGAAAGAGAGAAAGAAAAGACTTGTGCCCACATAGAGATATCCTTGTGAAGACAGAGGGAGAAGAAAGCCAGCTACACATGAAAGACAGAGGCTTCATAATGAAGCCAATCCTGCTGACATCTTGATCTTAGACTTAGAAGCCTAAGCTTTCAGATCTGTGAGGAAATAAATTTCTGTTGTTTAAGCCACCCAGTCTATGATATATGTTTTGGTAACTCTGGCAAACTAATACAGTACATATTATTTTATTTCTAACAACAGTGTAATATAGATTTTACTTGTTTTACTTCAAAGATGAAACCACAGAAATTTAAGTTCTTAGTGAAGATCAAAGAGTTGATGACAGAAAAAAGACAATCTTGGTTTTATGAAAGGCCTAACTCTTTCCAGCATACCCTAGCTGTTGCTTCTGATATTAGCTATTTCACAGAATTAAATGAGAATTAAATGTATGTAGAACAGCATTTTGACAACAGCTCTTGTTGCTTGATTAAACATCTATATCCACATCTTTAAAGATGCATTGAATTATATTAGCTTCAATATTTTATTCACCTCTTAATAATTAAAGACATATGGATATAAAACACTACATTTTAAAAGGTTTAAATGGCATCTGAAATTATTGTTTTATTTTTATTCATTTACTAAAAGTAAAAAGAAATTTATAGAAGAGTTATGGTTGGCTGACTGCTCAAGCAGGAGTGATATTAATAGTGAGTTGAGTGTTTGTTTTATATCAGCATCATTAATACTCTATCTTAATATTTACTATGAAATGGTCATATTAATACCTCTGTTTTAGATGAGCAACAGAGGTTAAGTACTTTATCAAAATTACATATCTAATATGTAAGCCAAATTGCTTGGCCACAAAATCTGTGCTTTTAATGCAAAAGCATAATCACTGCTTGTGGCAACTTGTCCATGGCCTAGACTTTGTTTTTTGTAAGTTATTAGAGAGTATCTTTTTCATCAGAAGAGTATTTTTTCCTTGAGAAGAAATTTCTTTTTCCTGGGATAGTGTAATATTAACTCTCTTCTAGAATCTGTGCAGACAATCCAAATTCATTTTCAAATGGGTAATGTTGCAACTTTGAATCTAATGGAAAATATTTGGGCTATGCGTTCTAATACAAATGTAAGAACATTGCATTTTTTTAAATAAACAAAACCAAAAATTTATAAAAACCATAGATTTAAGAAGGCAAGATATTTTAGATGGAAATTTTTATCATGAAGTTATGGCTAAAGAACCAGTTAACAGTGATATGTTTATAATCTACCAAGGAGGAAAAAACAGTAATTTTTAGAAATCATCCAATATTTTTCTTTGTAAAAACTATGGCAATGAAATCTGTTATAAAGCTTACCTTATCAGATTTTGACAAATCAGAGATTTGTAGTTTTGTGATTATTCATTTAACTAAACAAGCATCTAATGATAGTAAAAAATATGAGTTGACATTACCACATAATGTGGGGCAGGAGTTGTGCACAAGTGAGTTAAAATCACAGAGATAAATAAATCTTTACAGCACATCCAGATTTGACAGATAGAAGGAGAGAATGATGTGGGAAAGTGAGTTCAGAGAGGTAGAAGGAGAAACAGACTATGCCCTGGATGTTAAGAAAAAGGTTTCATTGAGAACTGAAGATACTGTCAATTGAAATTTGACAGAGATGCACATGTTCCAGACCGATCAAGAAGCTTGACTGAGAGCCCTGTAACTCTAGCAAGGCTACTCTACATCCAGCTGATCTACAAAAGAAGAAATTCTGAAGAAAACAGATATGGAAAAAAGATAATGTTTCATTTAAATTGAGATAATTCTTATTTATGTATTCCCTAAACTCTGTGCTTCACCCTTGTCTTTACCCTACAAGTTACAGTATTAACTTCCTTCCCTCCCTCCACTGAAAGAAGAATCTTCAAGGTCAATGATCTCCCTTATGATTCCCTCCTTTAACTTCCATGAGCACCTTCTTTGTTTTCTAGATTTCAGTCTTAAATGCCTGTAAATATTTTATATCTTAGAAAAAGAAAGAGAAAGAATACAAAGTAAAAAACAAACAAACAAACAACAGCCCTCTTTTGACCTTGCATATTCTTCCAAGTAAAGCCAGAAATGAGATTTTAGCTTTTAAAATGGAAATCTTGCGGCATGATGATGAAGAGGATTGAGTCATACTGCTTTTGTTTTTACTTTCAGCTTCAGCCCTTGGGCTAGTTACTTAATATTTCAATGCCTTGATTGTCTCATTATACCCATTTCAGAGATATTCTCCTCTCTTATGGTGTGGTAAGTACTAAATGCATAAATATACAACAAATGCTTAGAATGGCTAATACAAATTGAGTTGTTACTGTGGATCAAGAGTTGTTCTAGGCATAAGTGAATTTATGCATTGAGTATCTACTTACAAAAATCATAATATATGGGGATGTCTTATGAATACGGGCAAAATGGGTATGAGAAAATCAAGGCATTGAAATATTAAGTAACTAACCCAAGAGCTGAAAAAAATCTTTAATTGATTTTGACTCTGAGTTTATTGAGCTATTGGAGCGTTGGAACGTGGCTCAGATGGTAAAGAATTCACCTGCAATACAGGAGACCTGAGTTCAATCCCTGGATCTGGAAGAGCTCCTGAAGAAAGGAACAGCTCTACCCATTCTGGTATTCTTGCCTGGAGAATGCTAAGTACAGAGAAGCCTGGCAGGCTACAGTCCACAGGGTTACTAAGAGTCAGACGCAACTGAGTGACTCACACTTTCACTTTAAGGAGCTGCTAGAAGGCAATGGCGCCCCACTCCAGTACTCTTGCCTGGAAAATCCCATGGACAGAGGAGCCTGGAAGGCTGCAGTCCATGGGGTTGCTGAGTGTTGGACACGACTGAGTGACTTCACTTTCACTTTTCACTTTCATGCATTGGAGAAGGAAATGCAACCCACTCCAGTGTTCTTGCCTGGAGAATCCCAGGGATGGGGGAGCCTGGTGAGCTGCCGTCTATGGGGTTGCACAGAGTCAGACATGACTGAAGTGACTTAGCAGCAGCAGAGTAATACATAAAACTAAGTATAGATCGACTTTGGAGAGGCATGACATATAAATGAGAATAGTATTGGAGAGAAAATAAAAGGTGGAGAAAAAAACCTCTTTAATTTAATCCAGCTTGAATAACCATCTCCATGTGCTCAAATCTGGTCCATATACTGGAAAATTCTTTAGTCTTGAGAAAATTAGGACAGTTAGTTACCTTATTCTTGGTAAACTTTTCCTCTCAGGTTCTTCTGATCTCTTCAGGCAGAATTATGTAATTCCTTCTATACGTTCTTCTTCTGTAATACATTTGTACTTCCTATATGGTGTACACACTTTCATGCACATGCACACACACACACCACACACACAAACACACACATAATATCTTGATTAGATATTTGTATAAATGTCTGATCACCTCAGTTAGTTTGTTAGGCACTTATAATCTGGGACCATGTGTCATGTTTTTATTTTACCTGCAGCATCCCATACTTATTGGTTAAATAATACACTTCCATTTGTGTGACGAATGAATACATAGAAATATAGGCATGCCAAAATCCCTTCAATGAGAAGAGACTTTTAATTGAAGAAACAAAGGCTGTTATATTTTTGGAAGTCATACCATCTCACTTCACTATAGGATTCATTGTTAAGCTTCAACCATTATCCCCAAACAGTGTGAACTAAAATAAATCCAAGTGACACTAGAAAGAATCTGAAGGAACCCGTTGGAAGAGTAACAACAACAAAAAATTGTACAAGTGGCCTTCAGAAATCTTCTTTGTCTACTGTTATGAGAATGAAGTTGAATTTATTTCTATTGTCAGGAAGATTTCTGTGTAAAGGATATCAGGCTAATAAAAATAACATAGAGAAGTAATATGTTGTTATTAATTAAATGAGGGTAATGAATAAAGAAGTGAACAAAATAAACCTATTGGAATATTCAATGATGTTTTAGTTTCTAGAATTTTAGTCTAGGAAACTTAAATATGGAATGATATTTCATATATAAAATTACACAAAAATCTTCAAAACTGTTTATATATATATATACATTTCCACAGTTTATTGTGATCCACATAGTCAAAGGCTTTGGCATAGTCAATAAAGCAGAAGTAGACGTTTTTCTGGAACTCTCTTGGTTTTTCCATGATCCAGCAGATGTTGGCAATTTGATCTCTGATTCCTCTGCCTTTTCTAAAACCAGCTTGAACATTTGGAAGTTCACGGATCACATATTATTGAAGCCTGGCTTAGAGAATTTGAGCATTTCTTTGCTAGCAGGTGAGATGGGTGCAATTGTGCAGTAGTTTGAGTATTCTTTGGCATTGTCTTCTTTACGGACTGGAAAGAAAAGTGACCTCTTCCAGTCTTGTGGAAAGTTCTCCAAATGTGCTGGCATATTGAGTGCAGCACTTTCACAGCATCATCTTTCAGGACTTGAAATAGCTCAACTGGAATTCCTCACTTCCACTAGCTTTGTTTGTAGTGATGCTTTCTAAGGCCAACTTGACTTCACATTCCAGGATGTCTGGCTCTAGGTGAGTGATCACACCATCGTGATTATCTGAGTCATGAAGATTGATTTTGTACAGTTCTTCTTTGTATTCTTGAAATCTCTTCTTAATATCTTCTGCTTCTGTTAGGTCCATACCATTTCTGTCCTTTATCGAGCCCATCTTTGCATGAAATGTTCCCTTGGTATCTCTAGTTTTCTTGAAGAGATCTCTAGTTTTTCCCATTCTATTTTCCCCCTCTATTTCTTTCCACTGATCACTGAGGAAGGCTTTCTTATTTCTCCTTGGATTCTTTGGAATCTCTGCATTCAAATGGGTATATCTTTCCTTTTCTCCTTTGCTTTTCACTTCTCTTCTTTTCACAGCTATTTGTAAGGCCTCCTCAGACAGCCATTTTGCTTTTTTGGATTTCTTTTCCATGGGGATGGTCTTGAGCCCTGTCTCCTGTACAATGTCATGAACCTCCATCCATAGTTCTTTAGGCACTCTGTCTATCACATCTAGTCCCTTAAATCTATTTCTCACTTCCACTATATAATCGTAAGGGATTTGATTCAAGTCATACCTGAATGGTCCAGTGGTTTTCCCTACTTTCTTCAATTTAAGTCTGAATTTGGTAATAAGGAGTTCATGGTCTGAGCCACAGTCAGCTCCCAGTCTTGTTTTTGCTGACTGTATAGAGCTTCTCCATCTTTGGCTGCAAAGAATATAATCAATCTGATTTCGGTGTTGACCATCTGGTGATATCCATGTGTAGAGTCTTTTCTCGTGTTGTTGGAAGATGGTGTTTGCTGTGACCAGTGCATTCTCTCTGGAAAACTCTGTTAGCCTTTACCCTGCTTCATTCTGTACTCCAAAGCCAAATTTTCCTGTTATTCCAGATGTTTCTTGAATTCCTACTTTTGCATGCCAGTCTCCTATAATGAAAAGGACATCATTTTTTGGTGTTAGTTCCAAAAGGTCTTGTAGGTCTTCATAGAGCCATTCAACTTCAGCTTCTTCAACATTACTGGTCAGAGGATAGACTTGGATTACTGCAATACTGAATGGTTTGCTTTGGAAATGAACAGAGATCATTCTGTCGTTTTTGAGATTGCATCCAAGTACTGCATTTTGGACTCTTTTATTGACTATGATGGCTACTCCATTTTTTATAAGGGACTCTTGCCCACAGCAATAGATATAACGGTAATCTGAGTTAAATTCACACATTCTAGTCCATTTTAGTTCTCTGATTTCTAAAACATCGATGTTCACTCTTGCCCTCTCCTGTTTGACCACTTCCAATTTGCCTTGATTCATGGACCTAACATCCCAGGTTCCTATATAATATAGCTCATTACAGCATCAGACCTTGCTTCTATCACCAGTCACATCCACAACTGGGTATTGTTTTTGCTTTGTCTCTATCTCTTCCTTATTTCTGGAGATATTTCTCCACTGATCTCCAGTAGCAAATTGTGCACCTACCGACCTGGGGAGTTCATCTTTCAGTGTCCTATCTTTTTGCCTTTTCATACCGTTCATGGAATTCTCAAGACAAGCATACTGAAGTGGTTTGCCATTCCCTTCTGCAATGGACTACATTTTGTCAAAACTCTCCACCATGACCCATCCATCTTAGGTGGCCCTACACAACATGGCTCATAGTTTCATTGAGGTAGACAAGGATGTGGTCCATGTGATTAGATTGGTTAGTTTTCTGTGATTGTGGTTTTCAGTCTGTCTGTCCTCTGATGGAGAAGGATAAGAGATATATGGAAGCTTCATGATGGGATAGACTGATTGAAGGGGATACTGGGTCTTGTTCTGATGGGTGGGGCCATGCTCAGTAAATCTTTAATCCAATTTTCTATTGATGGGTGGAGATGTGTTCCCAAACTATGGTGGAGAAAATGAAGATAATGGTGATCTCCCTCAAAAGATCCCATGCATATACTGCTACAGTCAGTGCCCCTAACCCTGCAGCAGGCCACCACCAATCCACGCCTTCACCAAGGAATCCCAGACACCCACAGACAAGTCTTCTGGGGGGGCCCTGTTCCTTCCTCCTTAGTTTTAGTGCACAGTGTTCTGTTGTGCCCTCCAAAAGTCTATTTCCCAGTCCTATGTAAGTTCTGGCAGCTATATGGTGGGGTTAATGGTGACCTCCTCCAAGAGGACTTATGCCATACCAACGCCTAGAGCCCCTGTCCCATTGGCAGACCACTGCCAACCCATACCTCCCCAGGAGATGCTCAAACACAGTTCTGTCTCAGTCTCTGTAAGGTCCCTCAGTCATGGTACACACAGGTTTGTTTGAGCATTTCTGGGGGAAATGGGGTTTGATTGTCAAAGCCCTCATGACTTCTTGAAGTTGGGTGTTTCTGTTGCTCTTATGCCAAGCTTAAGCACATAGATGCTTTACTGTGCCTTCACTGCTTTTAGTCCTCTGGCCTTCACACTTCCCTATATTTGTCCACTGCAGCCACCATTCTTCTGCCATCCATACAGAGGATCTGCCATCTAAGACTACATGGTACAAATACCTCTGCAATTCTTGACCTGCTTCTTGAGAAATCTGTATGCTGGTCAGGAAGCAACAGTTAGAACTGGACATGGAACAACAGACTGGTTCCAAATAGGAAAAGGAGTACATCAAGGCTGTATATTGTCACCCTGCTTATTTAACTTAGAGGCAGAGTGCATCATGAGAAACGCTGGGCTGGAGGAAGCACAAGCTGGAATCAAGATTGCTGGGAGAAATATCAATAACCTCAGATATGCAGATGACACCACCTTATGGAAGAAAATGAAGAAGAACTAAAGAGCCTCTTGATGAAAGTGAAAGAGGAGAATGAAAAAGTTGGGTTAAAGCTCAACATTCAGAAAACAAAGATCAGGGCATCTGGTCCCATCACTCCATGGCAAATAGATGGAGAAACAGTGGAAACAGTGGCAGACTTTGTTTTTTGGGGTTCCAAAATCACTGCAGATGGTGACTGCAACCATGAAATAAAAAGACCCTTACTCCTTGGAAGGAAAGTTATGACCAACCTGGATAGTATATTGAAAAGCAGAGACATTACTTTGCCAACAGGTCTGTCTAGTCAAGGTTATGGTTTTTCCAGTAGTCAGGTATGGATATGAGAGTTGGACTATAAAGAAAGCTAAGCACTGAAGAATTGATGCTTTTGAACTGTGTTGATGTTGGAGAAGATTCTTGAGAGTCCCTTGGACTGCAAGGAGATCCAACTAGTCCATCCTAAAGGAGATCAGTCCTGGGTATTCATTGGAAGGACTGATGTTGAGGCTGAAACTCCAATAATTTGGCCACCTGATGCGAAGAGCTGACTCATTTCAAAAGATCAAAAGATCCCATGCATATACTGCTACAGTCAGTGCCCCTAACCCTGCAGCAGGCCACCACCAATCCACGCCTTCACCAAGGAATCCCAGACACCCACAGACAAGTCTTCTGGGGGGGCCCTGTTCCTTCCTCCTTAGTTTTAGTGCACAGTGTTCTGTTGTGCCCTCCAAAAGTCTATTTCCCAGTCCTATGTAAGTTCTGGCAGCTATATGGTGGGGTTAATGGTGACCTCCTCCAAGAGGACTTATGCCATACCAACGCCTAGAGCCCCTGTCCCATTGGCAGACCACTGCCAACCCATACCTCCCCAGGAGATGCTCAAACACAGTTCTGTCTCAGTCTCTGTAAGGTCCCTCAGTCATGGTACACACAGGTTTGTTTGAGCATTTCTGGGGGAAATGGGGTTTGATTGTCAAAGCCCTCATGACTTCTTGAAGTTGGGTGTTTCTGTTGCTCTTATGCCAAGCTTAAGCACATAGATGCTTTACTGTGCCTTCACTGCTTTTAGTCCTCTGGCCTTCACACTTTCCTATATTTGTCCACTGCAGCCACCATTCTTCTGCCATCCATACAGAGGATCTGCCATCTAAGACTACATGGTACAAATACCTCTGCAATTCTTGACCTGCTTCTTGAGAAATCTGTATGCTGGTCAGGAAGCAACAGTTAGAACTGGACATGGAACAACAGACTGGTTCCAAATAGGAAAAGGAGTACATCAAGGCTGTATATTGTCACCCTGCTTATTTAACTTAGAGGCAGAGTGCATCATGAGAAACGCTGGGCTGGAGGAAGCACAAGCTGGAATCAAGATTGCTGGGAGAAATATCAATAACCTCAGATATGCAGATGACACCACCTTATGGAAGAAAATGAAGAAGAACTAAAGAGCCTCTTGATGAAAGTGAAAGAGGAGAATGAAAAAGTTGGGTTAAAGCTCAACATTCAGAAAACAAAGATCAGGGCATCTGGTCCCATCACTCCATGGCAAATAGATGGAGAAACAGTGGAAACAGTGGCAGACTTTGTTTTTTGGGGTTCCAAAATCACTGCAGATGGTGACTGCAACCATGAAATAAAAAGACCCTTACTCCTTGGAAGGAAAGTTATGACCAACCTGGATAGTATATTGAAAAGCAGAGACATTACTTTGCCAACAGGTCTGTCTAGTCAAGGTTATGGTTTTTCCAGTAGTCAGGTATGGATATGAGAGTTGGACTATAAAGAAAGCTAAGCACTGAAGAATTGATGCTTTTGAACTGTGTTGATGTTGGAGAAGATTCTTGAGAGTCCCTTGGACTGCAAGGAGATCCAACTAGTCCATCCTAAAGGAGATCAGTCCTGGGTATTCATTGGAAGGACTGATGTTGAGGCTGAAACTCCAATAATTTGGCCACCTGATGCGAAGAGCTGACTCATTTCAAAAGACCCTGATGCTGGCAAAGTTTGAAGGTGAGAGGAGAAGGGGATGACAGAGGATGAGATGGTTGGATGGTATCACCGACTCAATGGACATGATGAGTGAACTCAGGGAGTTGGTGATGGACAGGGAGGGCTGCCGAGCTGCAGTCCATGAGGTTGCAAAGAGTTGGACACGACTGAGTCACTGAACTGAACTGAACTGATATATATGTTTGTGAAAGGCTGATGAAAAGAATAGCTATCAACAGGAGACTGAGACCTGTGAATTTTCAACATATTTTCTAAAATGCACTTTACCCATGTGAAGATTCATTTTTAGTAAATTTCCCTCCTCTCAAGATTGAACACATATCCTTGATAGATGTTTACATCAATACGAAGTAATTTCTACTGGCTGTAGACTGAAATAATCAGACTGAATTAATATTGAATAATAAATATACTGTTATTTATATTCACCAGTTATTTTCCAATCCTCTTTGTCTGTCTTCTTTACCAAAAAAGACAATGAATGAGAGATGAGCTTTACTACGCAAACCTCTTTGTAGAATTAGAACATGCCAACAGCTAATTCTTCAGGCAAGGTTTTAAATGTCTGTAGTTATATGCAGAGTACATCATGAGAAATGCTGGACTGGAAGAAACACAAGCTGGAATCAAGATTGCCGGGAGAAATATCAAGAACCTCAGATATGCAGATGACACCACCCTTATGGTTGATGCTGGGAGGGATTGGGGGCAGGAGGAGAAGGGGATGACAGAGGATGAGATGGCTGGATGGAATCACTGACTCGATGGACGTGAATCTGAGTGAACTCCGGGAATTGGTGATGGACAGGGAGAACTGGCGTGCTGCGATTCATGGGGTCGCAAAGAGTCGGACAGGACTGAGTGGCTGAACTGAACTGAATGGGCCATTTTACTCCTAGTTATCTAATAGTACTATATTTTAAAGCCTGTTCTAATCCCTGGATCAAAATTAAATCTGGAGCCAATTATACAGAGTGAAGTAAGCCAGAAAGAAAAACACCAATACAGTATACTAGCACATATATATGGAATTTAGAAAGATGGTAATGATAACCCTGTATGCGAGACAGCAAAAGAGACACAAATGTATATATAGAACAGGCTTTTGGACCCTGTGGGAGAGGGAGAGGGTGGGATGATTTGGGAGAATGGCATTGAAACATGTATTATATCATGTAAGAAATGAATCGCCAGTCTAGGTTTGATGCAGAATACAGGATGCTTGGGGCTGGTGCACTGGGATGACCCAGAGAGATGGTATGGGGAGGGAGGTGGGACGGGGGTTCAGGATTGGAAACTCATGTATACCCGTGGTGGATTCATGTTGATGTATGACAAAACCAATACAGTATTGTAAAGCAAAATAAAGTAAAATTAAAAAAAATTAATCTAAAAATGTGCAAGTTGTTTGCTTGAATATAGGACAAAATAGTTATGATTTGCTAATTATAATTGTCTCACATTATGTGAACCATTCCTACTGTATGATGAACCATGCTTAGTGAGATTCTCCAAACTTTGTTCATCAATATACTAAAATCTGAATTTTTAGAAGGCTCCATTTATACTATTACCTGAGTGTTAAAGTCAGCCAATAGTACCCACATTCTATTTTTTGGTTGAATAAAGAATAATTTTGATTCTTAACATTAATGACTTCACAATTAAAGAATTACAGCACAAAGGGAGTTTAAGTGACTCATAGATAAGCTGGCCATATAATTTATCATACATTTCTACTCATAAGTAACTCATCCCAGATAATTTAGGATCTAAAATACATCAGCAGAAGAAAAATGTTGATATTTGAAAATAAAAGATTTTGAAAAAGATTTCTTTTTCTGCACTGTGAGCACATCTAGAAGTGAGAAGGCATTTTATTTTGTATTTGTTTAGCTGCAAGAGAATGAAAAATGATAGGAAACTCTTTCCTATCCATGGAAGATAGTCCTTCATTTTGACTTAGTAACTTTGAAAACAACATTGTATCGCTTCAGAAAAGAACTTCCACCAGACTTTTGTTTTAGAAAATAATAAATACAAGTTGTGAGAGGATGAAGGCTATGTTCAATGCAAGGGATGTGCATTGATAAAACTGTCTAGTTATTACAGATGTATTGGGCCCATGTAGTCTTAGATGGCAGACCCTCTGTAAGGATGGCAGAAGAATGGTACTGCAGTGGGCAAATATAGGGAAGGATGTAGTCCAGAATACTAAAAGAATTGAAGGCACAGTAAAGCATTTATGTGCTTAAGCTTGGCATAAAACCAACAGAAAGACCCAACTTCAAGTCATGAGGGCTTTGACAAGAGGTGCTCAATATGAACCCAAGGTCATGTATTCTAAAAGGAGAAGAGGAAATGTCATAAAATATGATTTTGACTGCATTTACCAAGAGTTAAATGAGTAATGGCATTGAGGAAGTATGATTTAGAGAAATAGAGTTAAATGAGTAAATTCCATGCCTGCTATATACCTTTCATAAAGGTTTAGAGAGTGAGATTATTGTAAAGTATCTGATTTATTTTGAGTATCTATATTAATTAAATTGACTTATGCCTACCTTACTCAGTTTGAGACTGTATAACTGTAAAATCAATTTCAGTATATAAGGTTGATGTTCACATAACTGGGTAATTAGTTCCTAACTATTATCTTTCTCTATCCTCAGAGAATAATCTACTGACCTTGGTTTAAATGGATTTGGCCTTGGGAGACATTATGATACCCTAGGATTTTGGAATCTTAATAGTACCACTAGCATACTATGAGCAAAATCACAGCTGTTGTAGCTGCCTCTGATGCCAGGGATTGCTTATCTCCAAGTATCAGGGAGCAAAGAGAACAGATGGTTTACAATGTCTCCAACAAAAACTTTTAGAAACAACTGCTAAATTTTGCCTATGGGCATTAGAAATACGACACCTAGGTTAATGTTCAAAAACATGCTTATTTTTTTCTCAGCATTTAAACAGAAAGAGAACTGTTTCACATGCAGATATTTGAAAGACTTAGACCATACTTATGTAATCTTAAAAGAACTATCAGGGGCAATTGTTCTTATATGAGAACATTATCAAATTATACAATATTGCCTATCAATCAAAACAGTAAAAAATTTAAAACAAGCCCAATAACAGTAGGTTAAATGCACAAGCCCTGAGATTCCATGCTTTACTACTTTCACTGCTGACCTTTTTATGGCATTCCATGATTGTGACTAAGAAATCTATTTGGGTTCTGGGTATCTTCCAGAAGCATTTCCTGCTGGGAATTGATGGTATATATCACTAACTTCATTGTGCCTGACAGTCCTCAAATATTTAAAATTGTGGATTCTTTGAGAAGAATATTGTGAAAAACAACTTGTTAAAGTGTTAAGAAAAAAGAAAGAAAGCTAAAACCACGGTTTATTTACCTATTTATTAACATAAAAAATATTTTTTCAGTCTCTACTATGTGTCATTTACTGGGAGACAAACTTTAGTTCGTGTATGTGTGTGTGCAAACAATTTTTATTGACAGCTATATTTTGTGTCAATAGAAGTGTTAATACTTTGTCTATTTATAAATTTTTGGCAGTTTAGATTAGAAATATAATTATTATTACAGAAATAAAGCATGGAAAGGAATCTTGATAACATACCATGGATATATCATTGCACTTATTTTTTTCAGGATGTCTTTAGTGGGTATTTGTTCTATCTATCCCATCCTGTCCCATCACTTCATGGCAAATTAATAGGGAAGCAATGGAAACAGTGACAGATTTTAGTTTCTTGGGATCCAAAATCACTGCAGATGGTGAGTGCAGCCACAAAATCAAAAGATGCTTGCTGCTTGGAAGAAAAGCTATGAGAAAACTAGACAGCGTATTAAAAAGCAGAGACTTTATTTAGCAACAAAGTTCCATCTAGTCAAAGCTATGGTTTTTCCAGTAGTCATAAGGAAATGGCAACCCACTCCACAGTTCTTGCCTGGAGAATCCCAGGGACGGGGGAGCCTGACAGGCTGCTCTCTATGGGGTCTCACAGAGTCGGACATGACTGAAGTGACTTAGCATGTATGGATGTGAGAGTTGGACCATAAAGAAGGGTGAGTGCCAAAGAATTGATGGTTTTGAACTGTGGTGTTGGAGAAGACTCTTGAGAGTCCCTTGGACTGACAGGAGATCAAACCAGTCACCACTAAAGGAAATCAACCCTGAATACTCATTGGAAGGACTGATGCTGAAATTGAATCTCCAATACTTTGGCCACCTGATTCAAAGAGTCAACTCATTAGAAAAGATTCTGATGCTGGCAAAGATTGAAAGAAGGAAGAGAAGGGGATAACAGAGGATAAGATGGTTGGATAGTATCACTGACTCATTGGACATGAGTTTGAGCAAGAGATGGTGTAGGACAGAAGCCTGGTGTGCTGCATTGCATCAGGTCACAAAGAGTTGGACACAACTGAGCGAATGACCAACAACCACCTATCTATTTATCTATCACCTATCTATCTTTCTACCTTTTGAAAGCAGTATTCTATTTTTCTTAGAGAATTTCTTGCTATACAAGCTCAGCTGATGTGTTTTGATGAAGGTGGATATGTGACCATTAAACCATCACATCTTGGCTACAGGTTGAGCACATCATTTATGCTTAGTCTCGGAGTCAAGAGGGTTGAGTTGTCAAGAAGAATAACCACACATAAATCTAAAGTTTTGGTATCATTACAGGAACCTTACCTGGAGCCACTAGAAAAGAAAGTTGAACTCAGAGGAAGCGAGCATACCATATTTTAATATCATTTGGGCCCGTCAATTCAACTATGCTTAAAGACATTTTTTTACATTGGACTTTTTCAGTAATATGATTGAATGCCTTGAAAGAAAATTTAAATAGGGTTTAAGATTATGTGCTACAATCTGAATTTGTGTCCTAGATTCTACCATGTAATTTTTGTAGAACATTCACTAGGTACTATGCCTCATTTCAGCATCTGTAAAATAGGAATAGTAAATAGCTACTTCTTTGGGCTGTTAAGAGAATTACATAATCTTGCATAAACCAAACTGCCATTTCCTGCCTGCAAGGCACCCATTTTGAGAACTTTCTCAGTAAATAACTCTATCCTTTTAGTTGTTACAAAGGAAACACAAAGAGTTACAATATTTCAATGTATGTTGATTCCTCTTCCTCTCATTCTCACAAGCAAGTCAGTAGCAAGTCTATGTGTAATATATATCTAAAACTCAGTTACTTCTCAGCCCTTCTATTTCTCCAAGCCGCAGCCAAGCCATTGTTATTTTTGCTTAGATAGCTGCAATAGACTCAGAACTGGTCTCCCTGACTGCCTTTCAGTGTAGTAGCCACAGTAATCCTCTTAAGATATGTCAGGTCAGATTAAAATAAAATGCCCTTCAAGGCCCTATATCTTTGGCTTTGCTCTCCAAGAACTCTGGGAAAGTGTGGGATAATTTTATTATCACAATAAAGACAGATAGGGAGCTTCCACTCACATTTATTGAGTCAAGTCTAAGAGTGTCAGAAGTCCTACAATATGTGTTTATTCCTGAATAGCCCTGCCTTCTCCATAGTTTTAAATAGAGTAACAATTTTATAAAAGTGAAAAATCTGTATTTGTAAGCCTATAAACTAGTTCTATTTTACCTATAAGCAAAGTACCTTTCTAATTGTTTTATTATACTAAAACGTTTAGTAATACCATTTATCAGGCTGCTTGATAATTCAAAAAGTGATGCTTATAACTTCAGAAACTCACATCACTGCCATATTGTGACTGCTAAAACAATTCTGCTTGCATCTGTAGCTATTTATTATGAAAGATGTGTTGAACTGACAGGCTTGAGGACTGCTGCTGTACACGCTGTCAGCTTCATCAAAACTTCCTCTCTTGTTAACTCTTTAGCATCATACTGATCATGTAAAGCATCAGTCCTCAACTCTGTCAAGCTCAACACACCTTTCCCCCACACTGCTTCTTTCTCCCACACTTTTGTTTAGCTCTAGTCACAAAATCTTTCTTGGATATTCCAGATATGATTCCTTTGCCTGGCCTGCTGTTTCCTCAATATGTAATGTCTGACTTCCTCATCTCCTTCAGGTCTTTGCTTTTCTCACTGACCATCTTATGTAAAATTATAGTACCCACCCCACTCCAAAATTCCATTTTCTCTTTACCAGCATTAATTTTTTTGATAGCATGTTTAAACATCTGATCTACCATATATTCCTTATTTGTCTTTTTATCACTGAATAGAATGTAAACTCAATGAAGGTGCAGGTGCACAAATTTGTCTATTCTCTTTACTGCTGTATTTCATAATCACATAAAATTAGCACTTAATTCAGAGTCCTCCCTCTAAAATTCAGACCTTCAGTAGATATCTGTTGAGTGAATAAATAAGCTGATAGCTACTACCTCATGGAAAATACTCAGAACAGTCCATCGAGTCCGTGATGCTATCCAGCCATCTCATCCTCAGTCGTCCCCTTCTCCTCCTGCCCCCAATCCCTCCCAGCATCAGAGTCTTTTCCAATGAGTCAACTCTTCACATGAGGTGGCCAAAGTACTGGAGTTTCAGCTAGAGCATCATTCCTTCCAAAGAAATCCCAGGGCTGATCTCCTTCAGAATGGACTGGTTGGATCTCCTTGCAGTCCAAGGGACCCTCAAGAGTCTTCTCCAACACCACAGTTCAAAAGCATCAATTCTTCGGTGCTCAGCCTTCTTCACAGTCCAACTCTCACATCCATACATGACCACAGGAAAAATCATAGCCTTGACTAGACAGACCTTAGTCGGCAAAGTAATCTCTCTGCTTTTGAAAATGCTATCTAGGTTGGACATAACTTTTCTTCCAAGGAACAAGCGTCTTTTAATTTCATGGCTGCAGTCACCATCTGCAGTGATTTTGGAGCCCCAAAAAATAAAGTCTGACACTGTTTCCACTGTTTCCCCATCTATTTCCCATGAAGTGATGGGACCAGATGCCATGATCTTCGTTTTCTGAATGTTGAGCTTTAAGCCAACTTTTTCGCTCTCCTCTTTCACTTTCATCAAGAGGCTTTTTAGCTCCTCTTCACTTTCTGCCATAAGGGTGGTGTCATCNACTGTTTCCCCATCTATTTCCCATGAAGTGATGGGACCAGATGCCATGATCTTAGTTTTCTGAATGTTGAGTTTTAAACCAGCTTTTTCACTCTCTTCTTTCACTTTCATCAAGAGGCTCTTTAGTTCCTCTTTGCTTTCTGCCATTAGGGTGGTGTCATCTGCATATCTGAGGTTACTGATATTTCTTCCGGGAAATCTTGATTCCAGCTTGTGCTTCATCTAGCCGGGCATTTCACATGATGTCCTCTGCATAGAAGTTAAATAACCAGGGTGACAATATAGAGCCTTGACATACTCCTTTCATGATTTGGAACCAGTTTGTTGTTCCATGTCCAGTTCTAACTATTTCATCTTGATCTGCATACAGATTTCTCAGGAGACAGGTCAGGTGCTCTGGCATTCCTATCTCTTTCAGAACTTTCCACAGTTTATTGTGATCCACACAGTCAAAGGCTTTGTCATAATCAGTAAAGCAGAAGGAAGGAGATGTTTTTCTGGAACTCTCTTGCTTTTTCAATGATCCAACGGATGTCGGTAATTTGATCTCTGGTTCCTCTGCCTTTTCTAAAACCAGCTTGAATATCTGGAAGTTCACATTCCACATACTATTGAAGCCTGGCTTGCAGAATTTTGAGCATTACTTTGCTAGCGTGTGAGATGAGTGCAATTGTGTGGTAGTTTGAATATTCTTTGGCATTGCCTTTCTTAGGGATTGGAATGAAAACTGACCTTTTCCAGGCCTGTGGCCACTGCTGAGTTTTTCAAATTTGCTGGCATAATGAGTGCAGCACTTTCACAGCATCATCTTTTAGGATTGAAATAGCTCAACTGTAATTCCATCACCTCCACCAGCTTTATTCATAGTGATGCTTCCTAAGGTCCACTTGACTTCACATTCCTGGATGTCTGGCTCTAAGTGAGTGAGCACACCATTGTGGTTATCTGGGTCATGAAGATCTTTTCTGTATAGTTTGTTTATATATTCTTGCCACCTCTTCTTAATATCTTCTGCTTCTGTTAGGTCCGTACCATTTCTGTCCTTTATTGTGCCCATCTTTGCAGGAAATATTCTGCTGGTATCTCTAGTTTTCTTGAAGAGGTCTCTAGTCTTTCCTATACTATTGTTTTCTGCTATTTCTTTCCAATGATCACTGAGGCAGGCTTACTTATCTCTCCTTGATATTCTTTGGAACTCTGTATTCAAATAGATATATCTTTCCTTTTCTCCTTTGCCTTTTGCTTCTCTTCTTTTCTCAGCTATTTGTAAGGCCTCCTCATACAACCAGTTTGCCTTTTTGCATTTCTTTTTCTTGCAGATGGTCTTGATCCCTGCCTCCTGTACAATGTCACAAACCTCCGTCCATAGTTCTTCAGGCACTCTGTCTATCAGATCTAATCCCTTGAATCTATTTGTTACTTCCACTGTATAATTATAAGGGATTTTATTTAGATCATACCTGAATGGTCTAGTGGCTGTCCCTACTTTCTTCAATTTAAGTCTGAATTTGGCAGTAAGGAGTTCCTGATCTGAGCCACAGTCAGTCTTATTTTTGCTGATGATAGTATAGAGCTTCTCTATCTTTGGCTGCAAAGAATATAATCAATCTGATTTCAGTATTGACCATCTGGTGATGTCTATGTGTAGAGTCTTTTCTTGTGTTGTTGGAAGAGGGTGTTTGCTATGATCAGTGCATTCTCTTGGCAGAACTCTGTTAGCCTTTGACCTGCTTCGCTTTATACTCCAAGGCCAAACTTGCCTGTTACTCCAGGTATCTCTTGACTTCCTACTTTTGCATTCGAGTCCTCTGTAATGAAAAGGACATCTTCTTTGTGTGTTAGTTCTAGAAGGTCTTGTAGGTCTTCATAGAATCGTTCAACTTCAGCTTCTTCAGCTTTACTGGTTGGGGCATAGACTTGGATTACTGTGATATTGAGTCATTTGCCTTGGAAATGAACAGAGATCTTTCTGTCATTTTTGAGATTGCATCCAAGTACTGCATTTTGAACTCTTTCACTGAATATGAGTGCTACGCCATTTCTTCTAAGAGATTCCTTCCCATAGTAGNGAGTTAAATTCACCCATTCCAGTCCATTTTAGTTCGCTGATTCCTAGAATGTCGACGTTCACCCTTGTCATCTCTTGTTTGACCACTTCCAATTTGCCTTGATTCATGGACCTGACATTCCAGGTTCCTATGCAGTATTGCTCTTTACAGCATCGGATCTTGCTTCTATCACCAGTCACATGCACAACTGGGTATTGTTTTCGCTTTGGCTCCATCCCTTCATTCTTTCTGGACTTATTTCTCCACTGATCTCCAGTAGCATATTGGGCACCTAATGACCTGGGGAGTTCCTCTTTTGATATCCTATCATTTTGCCTGTTCATACTGTTCATGGGGTTCTCAAGGCAAGAATACTGAAGTGACTTGCCATTCCCTTCTCCAGTGGACCAAGTTCTGTCAGCCTTCTCCACCATGACCCGCCCGTCTTGGGTTGCCCTGCAGGCATGGCTTGGTTTCATTGAGTTAGATAAGGCTGTGGTCCTAGTGTGATTAGATTGACTAGTTTTCTGTGAGTATGGTTTCAGTGTGTCTGCCCTCTGATTCCCTCTTGCAACACCTACGATCTTACTTGGGTTTCTCTTAGCTTGGGTGTGGGGTATCTCTTCAAAGCTACTTCAGCAAAGCACAGCCGCTGTTCCTTACCTTGGACGAGGGGTATCTCCTTACTGTCGCGGTTCCTGACCTTCAACGTGGGATAGCTCCTCTAGGACCTCCTGCGCCTGCGCAGCCACCGATCCTTGGGTTGCTCCTCCCAGCCACCAGCCCTGGCCTTGGGCGTGGGTGGCTCCTCCCAGCTGCTGCCCCTAGCCTCGAGCTCAGGGTGGCTCCTCAGGGTCACCGTTCCTTGCCTTGGGTGCCAGGTGGCTCCTCCCAGCTGCCACCCCTGGCCTCGGGCTCGTGGTGGCTCCCCGGGGTCACCACCCCTGGCCTCAAGCTCGAGGAGGCCTCTCCCGACTGCCACTGACCTCGGCACGGGTTGTCTCCTCCCAGCCGCCACCGGCCCCTGATGCGGGATAGTTCCACCCAGCTGCTGCCCTGACCTCGGACGACGAGTGTTTTCTCCCGGCCGCCACTGGCCTCAGACGTGGGGCAGCTCCTCTTGGCTGCCGCCCCGACCTCGGAAGCAGGGTGTCACCTCCCGGGCCGCCACTGACCTCGGACGCGGGGTAGCTCCTCTTGGTTGCTGCCCCGACCTCAGCACAGGGTAGCTCTTCTTGGTCATTCCTGCGCCATCGCAGCCTGGCAGTCTAGGCTGCTGCCCCCGACCTCGGAAGTGGGGCAGCTCCTCCTGGCCGCGCATAGTGTGCCGGCCCGGCTCTCGCAGCGGACCGTGCGTAGTGACAATAGATAATATGTATCAGTCAGTCAGTTCAGTCATTCAGTCATGTCTGACTCTTTGAAACCCGAGGGACTGCAGCATGCCAGGCCTCCCTGTTCATCACCAACTCCTGAAGTTTACTCAAACTCATGTCCATTGAGTTGATGATGCCATCCAACCATCTCATCCTTTGTCATTCCCTTCTCCTCCTGCCTTCAGTCTTTCCCAGCATCAGGATCTTTTCAGATAAATCAGTTCTTCACATCAGATGGCCGAGGTATTGGAGTTTCAGCTTCAGCATCAGTCCTTCCAATGACTATTTAGGACTAATTTCCTTTAGGATGGACTGGTTGGATCTTCTTGCAGTCCAAGGGACTCTTGAGATAATATGTATGATGTGTCACAATTGGTCAAGTATGAATAGGGTATGAAACAACAGAAGAAGTCATTCTAGAATAAAAGAATCTCACTTTTCTATGAGTGAATCTGTTTTTTTTAAAGAAACATAGTAAAAAGAGAATGAAAAATGTCAAAATGAGAAGGCAGTCTCAGCACATCAAATGATACAGACAAGAATACAGCAAAATAATCTCTACAAGCAGTTCAGAAATTTAGAAAAACTTCAGATAAATTAGAAATGTCATGGAAAGAAGAAGGTAAGTGTTCTACAGTTATTCAAGGGAATATATCAAAGAAGTATAATTAAAATATTTCAATCATTCTTATATCAGAAGGGGAGAGATAAAGAGAAATCAGAAAAAAGTATATAGGAATTTAGTGGCTTGAAAGTAGAAAAAGTCATGAACACATATCAGTGACAAAAATTATTATCAGAACTTTGAGGTAGAGAATTTGAGAAAAGAGAATCTTGCAAATAAGTGATCACTGATTATGGCTGAACAAAACTATTGTTTATTTCACTGCTCAAGCCTTAGATAGTCAACCTTCCAACCCCCTCCTCTGAGCATATGTGCACATGCACGAGTATATTCTAGTTGTGTGAGGCCTGGTGCCATTACTTCTAATTCCCTCACTTTCTCTTGCATCTTTGTAATGATCTCTATCATCTGAGTTAATCAACATCACTCTGATCTTTGCTGGCTGACAAAGTCTAACAAATAGGGAAAATGCAGTGGCATTCTATGATGGAGGAAAATGAGCCTGTTTATGAAAAAAAATAGTAATAAAACTTATTTACAAGACCAGTGGTTAAATAAGAATAATTATAATAGATTTGAAATATTTAAAGGTTTTCTATTTTTTCCTGGGAAACAGACTCTCTTAAGTATTACCTTTTAATCCCCCCAACATCTAGGAGGCAAAATCTATTATTATTTATATTACATAGGTGAATCATGAACTATATATAATGTTCTCAACTGAAATATTAAGTGACTCTGTGGGAACTGAACTTCTATCATGCAATCCTTAATTACAAAAAGATGGAATAATATATGTTCAAAAAAATTAAAAATATACTTTTCTAAGAAATTATCTTTTCAGTTGAAATGGATTATCTTATAATTGTCATGTCTAGTTTATCTAGTTCTTCAAAAACCAAACAATATAGATGGCATGAAATATATACCAGAGGAATAAATCATATAGATTTACTGTACAACATGCAACTTATAATTTATAATATTGTATTCTGTACTTATAAATTTGCTAAGAAGATAAATATTATGCTAAGGGTACTTATCACACACACACACACATACACACACACAACTAATAATGAGTGATGAGAGCTTAAGGAAAACTTTAGAGGTGATGGATATATTTATGGCCTAGGTTTTAGTGATAATTTCCACTTATCTTCAAGCTCATCAAGTTATATACATATCTCAATAAAGTGGCTTAAAGTCCAATTATCTGTATCAAATATTAATATTCCATGAATTTACATTCTTTGGGGTGAATTTATGTATTGGCACACAACCCACTGCTCTTTAGTATCATTTAATGAGTAATGGTCAAGTATCAGGAGTTATATATGACAGGTAAAATAAAAAAACTCACTAATGTTTTTATAATATTGTCATGGAGATATTAGAAAGACTAAGAAATTTAAAGTCTTTCTAAACTCCTCCTGAAGATGGCCTGTAAGAACTCAAATACAGATTAATGACATGCTTCTGTTTCTGGTGCTATGTTAGCTGTTGTTCAGTTGCTGAGTCATGTCTGACTTTGTGACCCCATAGACTACAGTGGTATGGTAGACAGACACCCTAAACAAACTTTCTGTATTAGAATTCTTCAAAGAAACTGAACCAGTGGAGATATATTTACAACATATAAAATAATCTCTCAATAAATTAATATAGAGAGATTTGTTAAAATGTATTTAAAATTTTAACATAAAGGGATTTATCATTAATATAAGGAATTGGCTCATGTGATCATGGAAGCTTAGAAGTCTCATTATTTTCTATGAGAAAATAATGGAAATTTTCTAGAGAAAATGTTCTAGAGACCCAGGAGAACCAGGGATGTAGGTTCCAGGGTGAGTGCAGGAGAAGACAAATGTTTCAGCTTGAAAACAATCAGGGAGAGAAGGAATCCTCCTTTATTCCATGTTTTATTCTATTCAGGCCTCCAACAGATCAGATGAGATCCACCTAGGGATAGTAATCTGCTTTACTCAGTCTTCAAACTCAAATGTTAATTTCATCCAAAATGCCATCACTGTCATACCCAGAATAATGTTTAACTAAATACCTGGACTCCCTGTGGTCTTGTCAAGTTGACACATAAAACTAACCATCAAAACTTCACCCCTTGTCAACATGGCACCCAAACACATCTCAAACCATACTCAAGTTACAAATAAAACCAATAAAAAGACATTCTACCTAACATGATATAACTATTCTGCACACAGTCAAAAATGCATTAACCCCTTCTTTAAATGAGAAGATAAAGTCACTGCATGGTGTTTACTCTTTTTGATATCTTGTAACTTAAACATTGTGATATAAAATTAACAATGCTATAAAAGTCAATATATCTTATATCACATACAATGGTCAATGATTCACCTCTCAGTGCAAATAACTAGAAAAATTAGAGAAATATGAAAAGGAATATATGTGTATAGGTGCATCATTGAAATAGTTGTAACATAAAGAAGCCACAGAATTAAAAGAAAAAGAAACAAAATTATGAGTACAGACCCCTAGTGAGGTAAGCAAATAAATTTTAATTGAACATGGAGTGACAGACTGGTTCAAAATTGAGAAAGGAGTGCATCAAGGTTGTATATTGGCACCCTGTTTACTTAACTTATACAAAGAGTGAGTCAATGTGAAATGCTGGACTAGATGGAGCACAAGCTGTAATCAAGATTTCTAGGAGAAATATCAATAACCTCAGATATGCAGGTAACACCACCCTTATGGCAGAAAGCTAAGAGGAAATAAAGAGTAACTCTTGATGAATGTGAAAGAGGAGAGTGAAAAAGCTGGCTTAAAACTCAACATTCAAAAAATGAAGATCATGGCATCTGCTCCCACCACTTAATGGCAAATAAATGAGGAAACAATAGAAACAGTGACAGACTTTATTTTCTTGGGCTCCAAAATCACTGTGGACCATGACTGCAGCCATGAAATTAAAAAATGCTTGCTTCTTGGAAGACCAACCTAGACAGCATTTGAAAAAGCAAGAACATTAGCAAAAAAAAAAGCAAAGGACATTTGAAAAAGCAATGCCTACAAAGGTCTATCTAGTCAAAGCTATGGTGCCGGGAGCCAGGGTGAGGAATCCCACCCGTGACAAGGTCATGGGGCAGAGGCCTGATGGGCCAGGCGAGTCAGGCTTCAGGTTTTCCCCCTGGTATTTCCTGAGCATGTACCTCAAAAAATAAGGATCTGCCTGCTTTTCCACTCTTCTGACATTCTCTGGAAAAAGTTAACTCAGGGCTTTAGTCTTCTGCATTTGAAAGGGATGTTTCAGTTCAAACCCCCTCTGATAACTCTATAACTTGCCTAACAGATTTCCCTGGACTTTTTACAGCTTGTGAATTGCTTACAGCCCCCAACCGCGAGAGGAACAAAGCTTAAAGCATCTTAAGATACACAGCCTTTTCTAAAGAGCTAAAAATCATATTGGTGATGGATTTCACTGTTGACTCAATGACTGCTGCCAGGCCTTCATATTCTTTATCTTTTAGGCACCTAGGAGGATATTAATTAATGTAATTGGGATATGGAAAAAGGTGCCGGGGTCCAGCCCCAGTGGATCCAGGGTAATTTGAAGCGTGGACGGTGTAGGCAATGAGAAGCTTATTTATTTATTAATATAGAAATATATGATTAGATTAGGAAGAAATAGTGTAGTAGAAAAATTAAGTGGAGAAAAGAGGCTGAATAACTTGGTTTACATGGAAAACCAATAAAGTTCCAGACAAGGAACTTCCATCATCTACGTTGGGCCACTGGCTCCCGTTTGAATATCAGAGAGTGCCCCGCCTTGGGCTCTCTCTTTTACGGATCTTAGAAGCCAGGACAAGTAAGTAGACATGGTGAGCCTCCACACCCCAGATGGGAATTCAGCCTGAAATCAGAGTAAAGAGGAGACATGGGGGAAACCAGTCCAGCAACTGGTCCTGGCCTCTATTGTCTAGAAAGTTCTTTTATACCTTTTTGGTTGTACATAGAGATCAATGGGTAATACAAAATTATGCAGCCTAGGTTCTTATCAAAACCAGGCTTTTCTCTCTGCATACCTAGTTTTATACACAAATCTTAGGTGATTTACATCATCTTCTGGCCAAAAGGGCCAATTAACATTTTACGGCCTTTTTTCTGATAAGGTTTTGTCAACCAGAAGACTTATTTGTGTTGATCTTCCCAAAGTCTGGTTCCACTCTCAGAAAGCACTAAATAAAGTTACATTCTTACATAGCAAAGATACAGCAATTTATAACAAGTAAAAGGAGTACAGTGATTTATAACAAAAGAAAAGTAATTAACTCAAAAGTCTAGTGTTGCTAACATCAAAACTACTATATATCTTTTTCCATATCCCGTTTACATTGATTAACATCCTCCCAGGTGCCTAAAAGATAAAGAATATGGAGGTCTGGCAGCAGTCATTGAGTCAACAGTGAAAACCTTCACCAATGTAATTTTTAACTCCTTAGAAAAGGCTCTGTTTCTTTAAGATGCTTTTAAGCTTTGTGCTTCTCACGGTTGGGGGCTGTAAGAATTCACAAGCTGTAAGAGGTCTAGGGAACCTGTTAGGCAAGCAAGCTAGAGAGTTATCAGAGGGCATTTACCTGAAACATCCCTTTCAAATGCAGAAGACTAAAGCCTTGAATTGACTTTTCCAGAGAATATCAGAAGAGTGGAAAAGCAGAGTACAAAGGCCGGCAGATTCTTATTCTTTGGGGGGTGGATGCTCGGGAAATTCCAGGGGGAACCCCTGAAACCTGAACACGCCTTGCGTTTGCCAGGCTTCCTTCCACACGACCTTGTCATGGGCGGGATTCCTCACACTGGCTCCTGGCAGTTACGCAGTGTTAACAGCCCAGACTCATCAAAAACAGGCTTTTCTCTCTGCATACCTAATTGTATACACAAGTCTTAGATAATTTACATCTTCTTCCAGCCAAAAAGGGCCAATTAACATTTTACAGCCTTTTTTCTAATAAGGGTTTGTCAGCCAGAAGATTTATTTGTGTTGATCTTCCCAAAGTCTGGTGCCACACTCAGAAAGCACTAAATAAACTTACATTCATACATAGCAAAGATACAGCAATTTATAGCAAGGAAAAGGAGTACATTGATTTATAACAAAAGAAAATCTAGTGTTGCTAACATCAAAACTACTATATGTCTTTTCCCATATCCCATTTACATTGATTAACATCCTCCCAGGTGCCTAAAAGATAAAGAATATGGAGGCCTGGCAGCAATCATTGAGTCAACAGTGAAAACCCGTCACCAATATGATTTTTAACTCTTTAGAAAAGGCTCTGTATCTTTAAGATGCTTTTAAGCTTTGTGCCTCTCGTGGTTTTGGGGCTGTAAGCAATTCACAAGCTGTAAGAGGTCGGGGGAACCTGTTAGGCAAGCTAGAGTGTTATCAGAGGGGGTTTGAGCTGAAACATCCCTTTCAAATGCAGAAGACTAAAGCCCTGAGTTGACTTTTTCCAGAGTGTGTCAGAAGAGTGGAAAAGCAGAGTACAAAGGCCGGCAGATTTTTGGTTTTGGGGGTACATGCTCAGGAAATACCAGGGGGAAAACCTGAGGTCTGATTTAGCCTTGCCATCAGAGCTCTGCCGCATGACCTTGTCACGGGTGGAATTCCTCACGTTGGCTCCCGGCAATTCACTGCATCAGCTACCTTTGCTCACAGCAAATGCCATCACTACTGCAGGGGTCCTGGTCTTGCATCATGCCCCTTGAATTTCAGGACAGGAATAAGCATGGGCAGTGGTTACTACTTCTATTTCTTCTTCTTCTTATTATTACTACTACTATTATCAGGTGGAGCTATCTGTTAGATGAATCTGAATCAGGATTAACTGATGCAAACAAAACCAATAAAATTTGACAGATGGAAGATGTAATAAATGGAATGCCTTTACAAAGAACATAGAGGCTGTAAGCACTAGTTTTCAAGAATTAAATCTGAGTGTCTTTTGAGACAATTGAGAGACATAATGCTCACTTTACCAGGTAAACTGCCATTCCACTAAGGAAAAGCCACTTGCCTCTTTGTTTTCATTTGGACAGTATTGGCAATTGAATGTCATCTTCAAAATACACTGGCATGCACTCAAACATGTGAAAATGCCAAATAAAAAATAATTGATTTATCACTTTTTAATATGCTTTCAGTATATTTCCATACAAGTAAGCATACAACATAAATGTACAAGTGACAATAAACAATTGACACTTACTCCAAAATTGTACCTTGTCACATACTGACAAGCCATCGCTTCAATGAGTAAGCATTTATAAAGAACCTGTTTTATGCCTACCACTGGACTATATATCTGAAACCTATGTATATAAAGAGGACTCAATACACTAAGAAAACTTTAATTTTTAACAAGAAATAAAACTGACATAAATAAAATAATCAGAAAAAAAAAGGGGGGGGGGTATGATTAAAAAGCCGTGCCAAATAAAACTTGTTTCACACAGAGAAGTAGTAACCAAAAGATAAGGGCCAGGTCACATGGGCCAGTGTTCCTAGGGAGGTGTGTAAAGTGAGACATGACCGAAATAACCACTCATGGGGGTAGTTCCACATTGCTACACAATGGACAGTCATATTTGTAATCCAGAAAGAGCTGTATCCTTAATGAAAAAGTGCTCTATCAGAGCATGCTCAAGAAGACCGAAATTCCACCCTACTCTCCAATATATGGGACAAAGATGGAGAGAAGCCTGTACTGCTTTGGTTAGCATAGTACAAAATGTGGTAAAAACACAAACATCCCTTCAGGAAGAAGGCAGGATGAAAAGTGTCTTCAGGGCAGGAAATCTGCCCAACCCAAAGTCATCAGACCACCATTGGGAGGTACTGTGACTTCTTCTTCAAGAAAAAATTTGTGCATATAGTAGTCAATACTAATTTTCCAAGAGATCTGGTTAAGAAACCAAGTCTATAGTTTAAGTATGCTCTCCTTTAAAGGTTCATTCAGTTGTTTGATATAAAAATTCTTGAAGAATTTCAAAGAAAAAGGGCTCTTCCAGGCCAGACTGGATTGTTGTCCTCAAGTATGTACTCCTTCCTTGTAACAGAATCACATACGCACACCTTCCACTATGCCCCTGAGTGGTGCTCTGCACTAGCATACAGAGCACTCTGCTCTAAGCCAGCTGGCCATGTGGCTTGTCTTAATCAACAGACTGAGGACAAACCGTGGACCCATTCAACATAAGGCTCTAAGAGGCCTGCAAGTTTCTGCTCGCTCTCAGAAAAATACATCCCGGGTAGCAGCTTTTCTTTCTTCCACAGGGGTCCCAGGATGAAGACCTATGGAACAGACCTGAACTCCTGCCTCAGCTTTGGAGCCCAGCCCAGTCCTTCTGGACCCAGTCAACGGTTGCCAACCTGCAGATTCACGAATGCGAAATAAACATTTGTGGTTCTAAGACATTAAGCTTTGGATGGTGTTAGGCAGTAGTATCCAGCTTCCTTGGTGGCTCAGATGGTAAACAATCTGCTTGCAATGCAGGAGCCCTGGGTTCAGTCCCTGGGTCAGGAGGATCCCCTGTAGAAGGGAATGGCTACCCACTCCAGTATTCTTGCCTGGAGAATCCCATAGACAGAGGAGCCTGATGGGCTACAGTCCGTGGGGTCACAAAGAGTAGGACACAACTGAATGACTAACACTTTCACATGCAGGATAGTAAGTATCACAACAACAAAAACAAAATCAACATACCTTGAGGAAGTATCCTGATCCACAAATTACTTTGTGGATTTTTACCAAGAAGATCAAAGCCACATAGTACATATTACTATCCATAGGCATAATTCTACCAAGGTCAGGAATACCAAAGCTGAGACAAAAGCAGTCAATTAACAGAAACAGCCAAGAAAGCATCCCTTCCTTCCAGTTCTCATTTATCCCATAACCAATGTGCATGGCTATGTAAGTTTAACTATAAGAAGATATCACTTAACACCAAGCAAGACTTATGTACATCTTGGTATATTCATCTGTGTGTTAGTTGCTCAGTCATGTCCAACTCTTTGCAACCCCATGGACTGTAGCCCGCCAGGCTCCTCTGTCCATGGGATTCTCCAGGCAAGAACACTGGAGTGGGTAGTCATTCTCTTTTCCATGGGATCATCCCAACTCAGGGATTGAACTACGGTCTCCCACACTGCAGGCAGATTCTTTACCATCTGAGCTACCAGGGAAGTCCAAAAGTGAGTGTTAGTCATGTGTCCGACTCTTTGTGACCCCAGGGACTGTAGCTCCCCCAGGCTCCTCTGTCCATGGAATTTGATATTATTTATCATTAGGGGTTGAACTGCATCACTGCACACCCCACAATCCCCCCAAATGCAGTGAAGTTGTATCCACTGTGTTCCAGGATATAACCTTATTTGGAAAGAGGTCATTGCAGATACATTCAGTTGAGATGAGATCTTACTGGAGTACTGTGGGCCTCTAATGACTGGTGTCTGTATAAGAAGATAGCCATATGAAGATCAAGACACACAGGGAGACCACCACATGAAAACAGAGCCGAGATTAGAGTCAGGCAGTGATAAGCCAAGGAATGCTAAAGGCAGCCAGCAAATCACCAGAAGCCAGAAGAAGCAAGAAAAGATCCCTTTACAGGTTTCAGAGAGATCACAGCCCTGACAACACCCTGATTTTAGATTTCTACCTTCCAGAATTGTGAAACAATGAATTCCTGTTGTTTTAGGCTACCCAGTATTTGGTACTTGTCAGAGCAGCCCTAGGAAACCAATTCATTTCTCTTAAATCTTACATACTATAACTGTTCCAAAAGGATACTACATCAAAAATATGACTTCCCCATCATGCCTATTCTGCCACTTTCTCTTATACTTTAAAGGAAATCTGCACATGCAACTGAGAGCTTTAGTAAATATTATTTTGAATATTAGAGCAGAAAGCTCACACAGTTAACATTTGTACCCAGGGGGTAATTCAAGTTCATTTTATTGAGTAGTGGACTAAGAACTCACCTAATTATCAAGGAAAATTCTTTACAAAAAAGAAACTTTGAAATCTTCAGAGAGTGTAGCATCACCATGTATTATGGCACTCTTACCATACTTCAGTGATTTTAGTCTAACAAACTCATGCCGCGAGGCTTCTTACACACGCTTATGCTATCCTGTACCATTTTCTAATGAATGGCACCTCTTGCCCACATCCCTTTCAGTCAGACCATAAGCTCTCAAAAGGCATGGAGTGTGTGGTATTTTACACACATGAGCAAGAACTAGAAAGATGGGCAAAATGAAGATGAAACAGAAAACTCATAAGTCATTGCCTAAGAATGTTATCAACACAACAAAAACCAGTTTTCTTGTGTTCCATCTGTGTGCATGTGGACAACATTTTGCTAGAAACCTGCAGGGCATAGAGTATTATAAAACACAACCCCTTATCAGCTTAGGGGTTCCCTTGTAGCCCTTAGGGCTTTCCTTGTGGTTCAGACAATAAAGACTCTGTCTGCAATGCAGGTGACCAGGGTTCAGTCCCTGGGTTGGGAAGATCCCCTGGGGAAGGGAATGGCAACCCACTCCAGTATTCTTGCCTGGAGAATTCCATGGACAGAGGAGCCTGGTGGGCTACAGTCCATGGGGTAGCAAGGAGTTGGACATGACTGAGTGATTAATACATCCACATTTTTCAGCTTACTGTAGAGCTAAGCTATAAAGCAAAGTGAAAGTGTTAGTTGCTCAGTCGTGATCAACTCTTTGTGATCCCATGGAAAGTAGCCCACCAAGTTCCTCTAGCACTTTCACTTTGCTTTATAGTTTAATTCTACAGTAAGCTGATAAATGTGGAAGTATCAATCGCTCATTCGTGTCCAGCTCTTTGCGACCCCATGGAATGTAGCCCACCAGGCTCCTCTGTCTATGGAATTCTCCAGGCAAGAATACAGGAGTGGGAAGCAATTCCCTTCTCCAGGGGATCTTCCCGACTCAGGAATCAAACCTAGGTCTCCTGCATTGCAAGCAGGTTCTTTACTGATGAGTCACTGGGGTGAGCAAGCTATAAAGAAAATCTGTATTTAATTTGTAGTATAAGTCATTAAGCGCCAAAAGAAAATGAAATTAGGGGTAGAGTGGGGCTTTCCTGGTGGCTCAGAGGTTAAAGCGTCTGCCTGCAATGTGGGAGACCTGGGTTCGATCCCTGGGTCGGGAAGATCCCCTGGAGAAGGAAAAGGCAACCCACTCCAGTATTCTTGCCTGGAGAATCCCATGAACGGAGGAGCCTGTTAGGTTGCAGTCCATGGGGTCGCAAAGAGTCGGACACGACTGAGGGACTTCACTTTCACTTTCACTTTCAGATGTCCTAGAAAATGTTGATGGAATTAAGTATCAATCTGGTACAGAATACTGGCTTTCAAGAAAGAAATGTATGAGGAAATTCTGATAGAGGAGGCAGTCAAAAGCCTGAAGGCAGGAATTACCACATGGTTGTCAGGGTTACTGAGAAGCCTTCTGATCCTACTGACTTGCTGAGTGTATGCAGGTGGGGCTAGGGAGATAAGGCTGGGTGCCCAAAATGTGGAGATGATATAATGCCAGGATACAATGCCATCATTGCCTAAGCAGGATTCTCTGGCTTAAGTTTCCATGAGAAAGCCACCACCATGAATATCTCAGAAATCATTTCACTTGGTCTACTTATTCTTGAAGAACTAGCCTTGAGGCTGATCTATACATAAAACAAGCAAGCAAGCTAAATGCAAGAAAATATCAAGCAGATGGCGTGTGGGTGAACATGTGGAGGAAGTGAAATATTAGCAGCTTTGAAAAGAGGAAGAGAAAGTAAAATATGTCAAAATGAATATGCATTTTATAAAGAAAACTCAAGAATATAAGGCCTATGATATATTAATTTCAATTATCTCTAACAGTTATCATTGTAATATTTATGATAAATAAATGTGAAATATTTCACAAATAAAATGTGTAAATGGAAATTGCTATATACCATTCAGTTCAGTTCAGTTCAGTCGCTCAGTCGTGTCTGACTCTTTGCGACCCCATGAATCGCAGCACGCCAGGTCTCCCTGTTCATTACCATCTCTCGGAGTTCACTTAGACTCACGTCCATCGAGTCCGTGATGCCACCCAGCCATCTCATCCTCGGTCGTCCCCTTCTCCTCCTGCCCCGAATCCCTGGGGACAAAAGTCTCAATGTTTCGTCACGTCCCTGTCTTTTCTGCTATGCAGCTGCATTTATGAAGCAAATTAGGGTCTTTTTGTCTACATAGTTTGGTATACTATCTCTCCAAAAAACTCCAATTTTTACAATATCAACCTTGCTAATAACTGATACTTATATAGTTGCTTATTCTGTGACAGAATTTCAAGTACTTTATAGATATTAACTTATTAGCTAATTCTCAATACAATGTGAGAGGTGGATACTATTATTATCTTCATTTCACAGATGAGAAAATCAAAGAGAAATTAACTTGCCTAAGTTCACCTACCTGATACATGGTGAAAAAGAACTTTAAGCCAGGTAACTGGCTCCAGCATCCTCACTCTTAACCCAGCTACCATACCACCTGCCTCCCAGAGACAATGTGCTTATCACTGAAACTCAGCTTCATCTCTGATTTTTTTTAAGGATGTACTCAGAATAAAATCATGACAATCCATTCCAGTATTCTTGCCTGGAAAATCCCATGAACAGAGGAGCCTGGTGGGCTATGGTCCATAGGGTCCCAGAGTCGGACACGACTTAGCAAGTAAACAGCAACAGAATAGAATCACAGGGGCCAAGGGAGTCTATGAGCTGAACTGCTCTCCATCAAAGGCATAATACCCCCATATAACCTCTTACCACCTGTGAAAAGGGAAATGACCCAACCTCATCATTGTTATGGACTTCTACAATCTAATTATAATCTGCATTTCTTTGATGCAATGAAGGTGAATACTTTTTCACGTTTTGGCCATTTGTAGTTCCTGTTTTGTGAGCTTTCTATTCCCACTATGTAGATGGTTTATGTCCCCCATCCCCACCCGCAAATTCATACACTGCAAACCTAATGCTCTACGTGATGGTATGAGGGAGGGCATTGAGGAGGTGATTAGGTCATGAGGGATCCTCTCTCATGGGATTAGCATCCTCACAAAGGAAGCCCAGAGAGACGACCAGCCCCTTCCACCATGTGAGGTCACAAACAAGAAGCCCCTGAGTCTACAACTCCAAGAGGGCTCTCACCAGAATCTGATCATGCTGGCACCCTGATCTCCAGCTTCCAGCCTCCAGAACTGAGTAATAAATTTCTGCTGCTTATAAGCCACCCAGTCTATGGAATTTTGTTATAGCAGCCCAAATGGATTCAAATGATTCCTTCCTAGAATGCTTAGTAAAGTGTGTTCAACTGAAACTATTTAAAAAGATACCAGAGAGTTGCTAACTAGCTGTTTCAGTGGAAGCCTATAGATAGGCAAGTACCTCAGGGGAATCACCAGGACCCAAGGCTGAAGGCTCAGCTGTAAACACCTGGGGCTATAAGGAATGAGCAGGCTCTCCCTACACAAACAGCCTAAAACTGGGCTTTATACCAAACAGCAGGGGCTGTACTGATCCGAAGGCTGGCACAGTCATTAATAGCACTCGAGACACTCAATTTCTCATATCAACATGTCTGGGAACACAAATCAGTAAACCTGATGTTTGCTTATAAGTGTGTGTAGGTTGCTCAGTTGTGTCTGATTCTTTGCAACCCCATGGACTGTAGCGCGCCAGGCTTCTCTGTCCATCGAATTCTCCAGGCAAGAATACTGAAGGGGGATGCCATTCTCTTCTCCAAGGGATCATTCCTGACCTAGGGATTGAACTTGGGTCCCCTGCACTGCAGGCAGATTCTTTACCATCTGAGCCACCAGGGATGTTTGTTTAGTGAGGTCAGAATTACAAAGGAAAATGAAAGCTCTAAAGGGATCCCACACCTACGGAGCAGTCTCACAAATTTTTCCTATTTTCTACATGGCTAGCGCGGTTGGCGATCAGAATCATCCAATAGTCAGAGGATTCTGCCAGAACAGTGGGGAACCAAAGCTATTAAATTCTTACCTGCTAAACCCTCTGTTAATCAGTTAACAATTTACCTCATGCCAGGCACTCTGCAATAAACTTGAGCACTTAGAACGCACTCTGATTACCTAGCTTGGAAAGAAAAATACCACATTTGCATACTTAGGAGTCACTTCTTAGGATGAGCTACTGTCTCCAGACGGTTCATGTCATCTATCAGGACTGATGGTTAACACTTTCGATTGTTGAAGGGTAACTCCATACTTGGAGAGTTTCACTCCTTTACCAACTAGAGTCAGAGGCAATACACACACACACACGTGCACACATACATGTTCTCTCTCAGGGACATAATAAATATGGAGGTTTTTTTTAAAATGAGTGTTAACACAAAGTTTGAGAAGAGAATTAGTAAAGTAAGGTAGGGATGCTAAAGAAAATAAATCATATGGACATGTATTTTACTGAGCGTTAGGCAATGAGTAGTAGAGGAGAGATGACTAGTTAAATAAAGCTTCAACCTTCAATTTTTTTTTTTTTTTTTTGGACCCATCAGAGCATGTTATCCAAAATCACAATTATTTTTCTACTAGAAAGGCAGCTGTGCTATTGATGAGAAATGCCTGTTCCCAGTATGGATGCCTACTTGCTACACTACATACAGAAGGCGCCATGAGTTTTTGGAATCTCAACCAGGAATGGTCCGTAGAGATGACACCAGAACTGAGTGTGGCCTGCTAATGAAAATAGTAGGACAAGAGTTCCACGCAGAGGAAATGGCCTGGAGAAGAAAAATCATGTGCAATGCATGTGCAGGAAGTGACAAACAGTTCTGTGTTACCAAAATAGAGATTCTGAACTTGGGGTCTGTAAACAAGGACACAGAGGCAAAGCAGTGTGTTCAGCGTCTGATGAGACCACGAGCTTTCATCTTATATATTTTCTTAAGTATCCCTGATTGGGGATGGGGAGATGAGTTAAGAAAAAACTGTGCACCAAATGCATGACAGGGAGGGGCAGGGGACAAGAGATGAATTCCTCAGGGGCCACAAGACCAGGCTGAGTCATGCTGGACTCCTTTCTGTACAGACTGGGATCCTTTAGTAGAATGAAAAGGGATGTGTAAAAGGAAGACTGGCTGAAATGTAGGCGAAAGTGAAGTGCAGGCAACAGTCCAAAGCATCCCAGGAGCCAAACAAGAGCAGTGGAAATGGAGAGAAGGGAATCAGAGAAATGATTAGGAGACAAAACAAGCAGGCTGAATAGTCACGTTTGCTTGTATCAATGTATGCACAGAGTGTCTCCGGGAGGATTCTCAATTAACTGATAACACTGGTTGCCAGTGGACAAGGGAGGCAGGTAACCAAGAAAGAGGATGAGAGGGCATCCTTCCCACTGTTTACCCATTTGTACCTTTTGAATCACACGAAGGTAATGCCTACTATAAAAATAAAACGTTTTTTAAAACGACATGGAGCTTATCGTAATAAGATGCCTCTATCTAAAAATTTAATTTTTTCTTTCCAAACCCCCTCTCAGTGTTTCAAGCTGCACTTCTTAATTCAGATTATTTTTACCTCAAAGGCTCCTGGACTGCACCCATGATAGTCCCTTAAGAAGGGCCAGTGGCTCTGTTGACCGGGGTGATAAATGTATGAAACTGAAGTGGACACCATACAGATATAAATAAACAACTATTTCCCTGGTTACATTCAACCAACTTAACACATAGTTGTCAAAATACCAGAATGAAGAAAGTCTGATCAATTAACTCAGGGAGCTCAGTCTTCTCAATTGTAAGATAAGAGCTCAAAGAAGAATCTCTATGATTTACTAAAAACAAAGATGAATCAAATAAATTACTGATGTGAAAGAGATCAGATGTGAGGTCCAGTGTGGTGACTGTTAAGCTAATATAGGCTAACCCTTTAGCCTATATTCGTTTTTTTTTTTTTTTTAATTAAATAGAATGAATCTCCTATTCAGCCTGATAACAGCATATAAAGCAGGTACTCCAGATATAACTGACTTAAAGTGAATGGTTTGACCAATTTTAAATTAGCCAATAGCAGACATAAATTTAATAGTTAAAAAATAAGTGGGTCTTAGCTTTGCAAACCTAAATAAGAATATTGTTTCCCATTTGGCCATAATGCTCAAATATACTAAACTTGCAATACTTGTTCAAAGCATAGTTAATGGTACCTATTAAACTTATTAATTAAAACATACTGTGTCCAAAGATCAATTCTGCAAATGTTTCCATTCATTGCTTTTATGTTTTATATTTTGACTTGTTCTACAAAAGATGTTGTGAGTCAGCTTAAAATAATAAATTCAATAAAACGGGAAACTCTATTAGGTAAAAAAAAAATCAGAATAAGAAAAAAAGGTAGAACAGAAACTCAAGACCAAAGGGAGAGTTAGATCATCAATATTCGCTCATAGGTTTTTACAGGGTTATTAAAATTAAGTTGCAAATTTGACTCTGCGTTTCCTAGTTGCAAAGCAGAAAGGGAAACTTAATCAATTATCTAATTATAGTTCTGCGTGATGAAAAGAAAAAAGGACACTCAAAAATTATTCAGGGGAGGTAAAGCTTTTCTTTGGCATTTAGAGTTAAATAGAATTTCTTGCATAAGTCTTCAAATAGGAGCTGTAAAATGAACTATGATCTTAATAACCACATCTCTTAAGTAACTTAGCAGTAAGTTTCTTGTGACTGTCTTTATTAATAGAACGCTTCCTTGTGAGCACCATTTGGGGGGAGGGGTGCAAAGAATGCACAACAAAGTACACAGTTTCTGAAGATCTGGCTACACACCTGGCCTAACACCGAGAACTGGAGGGGGATGGGCGGACATCACAGCCTTTGTTCGGCCACCTCTCTATATAACCATTTCTCTTGTATAAGCTTCTAATCAAATGTATGAGCAGACAAGCCATAGTCCCCAGCATTCTATACCACCATTAAAGGGAGATTAGTATACAATAATTATTCTTCAGCCACTAGTTACCCACATTTGAAACTCAAGGTTATATAAATTCTCTTTTCTCTACTTTTTCTGCAACCATAACAATGCTCGTTCTAACATACGTGAATTGAGTGGATGTTACTGGATGTAAACAATAACAAAATTATGGATTGGGATTAAAAAAAAAAAAAAAAGGACAGTAAGGACATTTAGCGGGCTTCCCAGCAGTCGCTACTGGTAAAGAACCCATTTGCCAATGCAGGTGGCAAAGGAGATGTGGGTTCCATCTCTGGGTTGTGAAGATCTGAAGGAGGGCATAGCAACCCACTCCAGCATTCTTGCCTGGAGAATCCCATGGACAGAGGAGCCTGGATGGCTACAGTCCATGAGGTCGCAAAGAGTTGGACACAACTGAAGCTACTTAGGTCGCACACACACAAGAGACATTTAGCAAGGAAGGGGACAGGGGTTTTGGTAATAAAACTTAGGAAAGATATAGAAAAATAAGATAGAATAAATCCAGGTCTTAGGATTGAATTCCAGTGGTGCATGTGGAGGCAAGGTGCTAGGGGGCTCAGTGGTCAGCACCTAGGTAGTGAGTCATTCAATTGCAGAGGCGCTGTGCACTGGGATGCAGGTCTCAGAGAGAAAAATGCCTCTTTCATTCTGACATTAGGAACTGATTCCAAGGCCAAGAGTGCCAGCACAATCAAGCTATCTGCAACAAAGAGAGTTTAATGTAACTGCAGGGGAGGGTTCTTTTAAAAAGTTTAGAATGAGCAAAGTAAAATGATGTAAATTAACTGCTCAATATCCTTGACCACAAATTTAACACGCATAAAATGTAGCTATCTTTATGTCAGGAGAGAAGTTTGCTTTGTTCAAATAAATCATAAGGTATTTTTCATAAACTCCCTCCTACTGTTGGTTCGCCCAGTCTCGCCACCTTTTACATAAAAATGTTATTTCCTCACCATCTAGCAAGAGTCCATGTAGGCTGGAGGAGCAATAGTAATAAACTAGGGCTTACCATACTTTTGTGGAAATAAGTCTTTGGGGGTAATATGTAATAAGGATGGTGAAGAGTATTAAAATGATAAAAAAGGAAAGGAAGAAAAAGGAAAGATAATAAGTGACTGGATCATTCACAGATAATTTTGTTAAACAAAGTGAAAAAAGGTTAATACTGACTCATAAAACTTACATAATGGAAAAATAAAAACAAAACTGGAAATACCATAGTGCAAAAATAAAACAAATCAAATGTAATGTGGTTATCCTTGATGATTTCAAGATAACATAAAATTAAAAGGGAGAAAGGAAACAAACCTTCCAAACCCTTGATTTCACAACCACTTTGGTTCTCGAACTTGAAAACTGATATGTTTATATACTGAGGGAAACCCATACTGTTGAAAACGTGTATCTATATCATGTATTTTGAACCATTTAGGAATCACAGACTCTTCTAAACGTTTTATTTTCACCTTTACCTGTAATAAATACATTATAATTAGGTCAACCACAACAACTCAACCCTAAAATAAGTTAATATGTCACTTATTAACCAAATCGCTGTTATTTCTGGAGTAACCTGAAATTTCCTTTACACAAGTTGCACTTTTTAAGTGTGTTTTAGAGTTTAATTAAAATAGGTTTGATTACCCATTAGAAAAAATGTGCAAGCTTAAAAATGAAATCATATTAGCATTTGGGGAGAATTACCTTATTTAACAACACGTTAAAGAAGAAAAACATATGGTCCTAAAAATGTCAAAATTCAACTTAAATGTTGGGATAACTGATTTTGACTATTTATGCAAAGAAGTAATTTTAAAAATACAATTAAGCTTCAACCACCATAGAGTAAACAAATATGTTTTAAACCTAAACTGTCTTTCGATGAAGCCTGAAACACAGCTCATTCAACAAATAACCCACGAGCACCTATTACGCATCAGACCAGGGGATGAGGTGACTGAACAAGAGGAAGTCTCTGTCCTCTTGTAGCTCTCAACCTTAATACGTTAATAAAATCGGAGCGTACAATGATCCACTTTCCCAGACTCTAAACTTTACTGCTTAATACGAAATTTAAAAATGATAGCCTGTGAAGAGATAATCTTGCCAAAAGGTTATCGTTCGTTCTGATGTACGAACTTATCACTTGGGAGAGAAGAAACAATTTATAGCCAGTTTGTCAAAAGTACATACGTTATTAACATCTAGCTGGAAGCTAGGCTGCGCCCAAGGCTGCCTCTGCTGGCCGACTCCGAGCATCTTTCCAGCAGATTCTAAACTCCCTACACCTGTATCAAACTTGCCACGCTCCCAAACACATCTCTTCACGAAAGCTGAAGGCTCGCTCCCAGGAAGGCAGCACGAGAATTTCCCAGCCTCATCTAGCTCCTGAATATCTGATTTCTAAAGGGGCCTTCTCCAACTGGCCCTAAATGACTGACTATAAGAATCTGAGACGTCACTTTCACGTATCAATCAGCTAGCTCCGAAATACATCAAAATCCTGAGTGACTTCTACCTGCCGCTAGAATAACTCTTTGCGTGGCTGCACGTTGGGAGAAAACAGGAAGAAGGCATCTGTTCATCAGGCCGAAAAAATACGGTGACATTTATCCACCTGAGTTCCTGCAAATTCGGCCGTGCTCCCTCTCTTCATCCCCCAATAATCCTCACACCAATCCATCCTCCCCGCCCCTGCAAGCAGCGCGGGCCCCTCCGGGCCCAGGGGCTGGACGGGGAAGGGTCACGCTCTCCTTCGCTAGCGCTCGGCCTCCCGAGCTCAAGAGGAGGCTGTCAGGTTAACAGGGGGTTGCTGCGCCCAGCGCCATTAGAACACCTCCAAGCGCCGCACCGAGCTCCAGCGGGAGGCAAGTTTCGCGGGTCCCGGCCCCGGCCCCCCGCCCCTCCGCAGCGGCAGCATCAGCCGCGGGTGGCGGCCAGGGCTGGTCCCCGCCTCGCCACCTACCTACTACAGGGCGGGGGCGCCGGCTCCTCGGGTCCCGGAGAAGGGCGTCGGGAGCTCGCATTTCTGGGAGCGGTGGCCTCTGCCGCTGGGCGCGGGGGAGCGCATCCTCCGGGGTGGGTGGGAGGAGCGGTCGGGGGAGGACCGCGCGGTGACGCGGAGCTGGGCAGGAGGGAGGAGCGCCCAGGCGCGCGCCCCGCGGGACCGGCGTCCGTGCTAGTGGACGCGGCGGCCGCTGCCGCCGGCACTCCTCAGGCCTCTCCCCTTCGCGCGGCGCCTAGCCAACCCTGCGGGTACGCCCGCGAGTCAGGACATCGGCCGCGACAGGCTGACGGCCCGGCCGGAGGCGGGGAGCTGCGGGTGGAACGACGCGGTGCAGACGCCCGCCTCTAGCTCCGCCCGGTCCGCACCACGCTCGGCGCCCCTCCGCCGCGGCGGGGGCCGGGGAGCTCGGGGGTTTGGCTCGGCCGCTCGGGCTGCAGCTGCTGCATCCTCCCCGCCCCGGCGATCTCCGGGCTGGGAGGCTGGGGGCACCCGCGACGGCTGGCAGCCTCGGCGGCCCGGGCGCAGCCCCAGCCCCGGCCCGGCGGCTCCGCCCCAGAGAGCTGCGCGCGCGGCCTCCGCAGGCCGCGGCCCTTTGTGCCGCCTCCCGGGAGTGAGCTCGCGGCGCTTCCCGCGGCCGGCCGGCCGGCGGTGGAGCCTAAGGTCTTACCTCGCCCCGGGTGGGTAATCCCCTACTGCTGGCCACCACTCTCAGTGTGAATACGGCTTTGAGAGCAGAGCTCGAGTTCGTGTCTCCCGAGCATTAAAGCTTTGAGGTTCCTTGTAGCTCGGGGACCGCTGGTCACAATAAATTCATCCTTCTGTCCTTTCCGGCGTTGTGTTTCGCAGAGGGGCCCCCATGTCCTCCCCCCTCCCGCTCCCATCCTCCGCACAGCATCCGGGGTGCTGCCAAGTTGCTGTCATTGCAGCAGTGGGGACCGAGCAATTGAGCCCTCCAGGCTGACTCTTGGCAAAGACCAGAGGGAGCCTGGATTGGGAAGCTTGGCATCAGCTGCGGGCCAGTGCCTGTGAGCTTCCCATCCCCACTGGGGAGCTGTTCCTTCTAAGGTCCCATGACCAGCACTGCAAGATGACTAGGTGGATTTGGCCGTGAAGTTGACCCTTACGTAAGGAAGACTTAATGGTGGAGCCTGCAGCTGGTGCGATAACACTGGTGTGTCAGAGGCCAGACACACAGGCCCAAGAGATAGCAGCTTCCTCTGGCTTGTTGTTGCTGCTTATGCTGTAACAGCCTCTCGTGAAAGACAAGCGAAGCATTTCACAGAGATGGCTTTGGAATTTCAGTTGCAACTGGTTGCGTCTTGCAAAATATGGAATAATTACCCAATTCTGCACTGAGCATGTATAAAACTGGACCTCGGGTTTATATCTTTTTGCTTTGAATGTGAGGAATTGGAAAATTTCCTTCTGCTTTTCTTTAGGCATTGTTATTTGTAAATGATTTCCAAGGGAAAATAAGCCTCCTGCAGTTTAAAGAGCTGATTTCATTGAATCAGAAGAACTTGGTTTGGGATCTCCAGAGAAACTGAGAGGCTCTCACACTTCTTTGATGTTTTTGAAATCCAAGATTAATGTAAAAACTGCCAAAGACACGTTCCACAGCAGTACAAGCTGTGGTAAAATCGTGATAAAATTTTTGAGATGAATTCTTCTAAATAGCCATCCAGCGGGGTGGGACCTGCGTTGCGTATGGGTCAGGAAACACAAGCCACAAGCCTCAGTCACATCCAGAGACTGATTTGATCAAGAGCCCCATTTTATTTTCAAAAGTACCTATTATTATTCATGTATTTTGCCCCATATTCAGAACGACTTGACTAACATATGTATACATGTGATGAATAAGTGAAAGAATGAAGTCACCCAGTGAGGTTTGGCAGTTGCTTACTCTTAACATTTGTAAAGAGGTCTGCTTTAGATTGTAGTTTGTGCAGGAAATGTCCCTTGAGTTGCAATTCTGGACTGTTTCCATCCTTCCACCAAGAGTCCCCTTTTGTTTTTCTCTCTATGGACCCCAGATTTTGTCAAGAAAAAAACAGTGACCTTTTTTTATTACACAAACATATTTTAAAAGTACTAACCATCAATTATAAAATGTTTCTCTGCCTTTCAAAAACATTGCTTCTAATTTAAGGATCCTCTTTACTATCTTCATGAACTGCTCTAGAACTACAGGCTATATCACATGCTTATTATAACATTTTATTACAGTGAAAGTTTCGGTAGAATAAAGACTTCTGCCTTTCAGTTTAAAGAGGGAGAAAATTCCCCCTTTACTATTGTTTTTTCACGTACTCGACGTTTACTGATTTGCCTAAGCCTTGTCTTTACAGAGAAATCCAAAGAAATAAACCATTTCCTTATGCTCTAGATCTGTGCTGTCTCATACACTGCCCACTAGCCACATGTGCCCATTTAAATTTAAACTAAATTTAAAATGTAGTTTTTCATTCCACTAGCCACATTTCAAGTGCTAAAGAGCTACGCGTGGCTAGAGACGACTCACTGGACAGCAGAGAATAGAAATTTCCGTTATTTCAAGAAATCCTTTTAGATAGCACTGCTCTAAGTAGAAAGTGAAATTTTAATTGAGATAAAAGATATAGTATGTAAACTTATTTGGGAAATCTTATTTGGGAGCGGTGTACAGTACAAATCAAACCTCAGTAGAATGTGTACTTCTTAACAGGGTAATCTCTAAGAGTTCAGGCTCTGGCTTCAGACTTCAGCTCTATCACATGCTGACCTTGGGTAAATAATTTAACCTCTGTTGCTGTTATCTGTAAAAGGCAGATGATAATAGTAACAAATATCAGGATTGATATAGGGCTTCCCTCGTGGCTCAGATGGTAAAGAATCCACCTGCAATGTGGGAGACTTGGGTTTGATCCGGGGTTGGGAAGATCCGCTGGAGGAGGGCATGGCAACCCACTCCAGTGTTCTTGCCTGGAGAATCCCTATGGACAGAGGAGCCTAGCAGACTACAGTCCATGGAGTCACAAAGAGTTGGAAACGACTGAGCTTCTAAGCACAGCACAGCACACACAGGGATTAAGGGCTTCCCAGGTGGCTCAGGGGTAAAGAAGAGGCCTGTCAATGCAGGAGAAGCAGGTTCAATCCCTGGGTCAGAAAAACAGCCTGCAGAAGGAAATGGCAACCCACTCCAGTATTCTTGCCTGGCAAATCCCATGGACAAAAGAACCTGACAGGCTACAGTCCACTGAGTCACAAGTTCAGTTCAGTCACTCAGTCGTGTCTGACTCTTTGCGACCCCATGGACAGCAGCACGCCAGGCTTCCCTGTCCATCACCAACTCCTGGAGCATACTCAAACTCATGTCCATTGCATCAGTGATGCCATCCAACCATCCTCTGTCGCCCCTTCTCCTCCTGCCTTCAATCTTGCCCAACATCAGGGTCTTTCCCAATGAGTGAATCAGGTGGCCAAAGTATTGGAGTTTCAGCTTACGCATCAGTCCTTCCAGTGAATATTCAGGACTGATTTTCTTTAAGATTGACTGGTTGGATCTCCTCGCAGTCCAGAGTCGGACACAATTTAGCAACGAAACAGCAAAAACAATAGGAATTACATGAGATAATCCGTGAATGATATTTAGACTAAATTCTAGAACATGACTTCCAAGAAAGGTATTTTTACAGCAATATACATTATTATAAGAAAGTTTTTGTTTTTTTTTTAAATTATACCTTTAGGAGTCCTCACTGTACTTGGGTAATATAAAGTACTTGATAAACACTGAGTTGATCAGAAATTATAAGGCAATACTGATTTTATGTCTTTGAGGGTCTCTATTAAATATGAAAACAGACTTTTCCATCTCTATTGCAGCGTAGAGGCCATTCTAGAACAATTTAGGTAGAACTTTCATGTTGCTTTTCCTGGGGTAAAGAACCCTGTATGATGAGACTTTGGAGCAGACAGAAGCAGAGATTTTTTTCAGCCCTTAAAGGAAGAAAAGAGAGTCCCTTGCCTGCCTCTTTTTTGCCCCTCCAGGTAGGAATGGGACAGCGGGACCCCTATCCCAGAATTCAGGCATCAGGTGTTCTCCCAAGGGACTTTCCAGAGGCGTGAGTAAGAACTCCACAGCTAAGGGAACATCACCAAACAATAGCAACCATTACTGCAAATGTGTTCTGTATTTTTCTTACATAGCTATCCAAGAATAGTTTTGTAATGAAGTATGACCAGTGCGTCTGCTTCTAACCACAATACTAGTAACCTCTCATGAAACGGGAATTCCAGAAACAGAGGCAAATACTGCTGCAGCGCTTTGTCAAAATGAAACCCCCCCTGGTAAGGAATGAGCTCACAACCACGGAAAGACCTGAAACTTCTTTGGGAGTATTCTCTGGAAATGAGTTGAAGAGATTTTTTTACTGGGTAGTAAATTTAATCTACCAGCACTAAGACAGTTCATTCTCTAGTGGTTAAACAATCCTGCTTTTTCTAGCACAAAGAGAAAAACATACCTGCTTTCACACATCTGCCTTAGGCTGGTTGAGACACAGGAGTTCCATAGGAAGGAAATACTACCTCTGGGAGGTCTGTTGGAAAGTTAACTTGCACCTAAAGATGCAGATTAGAGTTCACTGTTTAACAATGTTGAAAGCAGTGGCTCTTTTTCACAACTGGGGTCATTGGTCCAGAATATTATAGACAACTATCTTGAGTTTTGAGAATGCAAACAGCTTCTTTTGTGGGTCGGCCTAGGTTCAGGGCTTCTCTCAGCCTGTTATAAAGAGGATGTAGAAATCGTGTTTAAAGAGGAGGGGGAAATTTTCTTGTCATTTTAAAAGAGGAAGAACCGCCAGAGCGCATCGAGAAAGAAATACTGACATATATAGGAATGAATTGCTGTCTGGGTGCCTGTTAGCGAGCAGAACTCATGGCTGATTATTTAGAAAAAGCCCAAATATAAGAATTCATTATATTTTTCAGTAATTTCTAAAAAACTTATCTAAATAACATACTGCTAAGATAATTAGTTAAGATATAATTTAAAATTCTGAAATGAATCCCTAAACTCAAAGTGATGTTAAGTGGTGATTGTTGTTTGGACTTATTTGAGTCAAAGAAATTTACAGTGCAGTAAGCTAAAAAGGAGACTTCCCTGGTAGCTCAGATGCTAAAGAATCTTCCTGCAATGCAGGAGACCTGGGTTCCATCCCTGGGTTGGGAAGATACCCTGGAGAATGGAATGGCCACCCACCCCAGTATTCTTGCCTGAAGAATTCCATGGACAGAGAGGAGCCTGCCAGGCTATAGTCCATGGGGTCACAAAGAGTCAGCCACGACTAAGCAACTAACACTTTCACTTTTTTCAAGCTGAAAAGGGAGTTTTTCAAAGGAAATAATTAGAGATTCATAAAAAGTTACAAAAATGTACAGGGAAGCCCCGGGTTTTCCCCTATTTATCCCCCAAAGATAACATCTTGTGTAACTACAGTACTATATGAAAACCAGAAAATGGTGCTGGCTTAATCTTTAGAGCTCATTGCCTCTGTGTGTTTATGTATGTGTGTGTGATCTCTATACAATTTTATCATCGGGTGGATCTTTCTACCACCACCAGTCTATATGACCAGTCTATCATTCCCACAAAGGTACCACACCTGCCTTTTACCATCACCTCCATCTTCCTCCCCACCACATCTAATTCCTGTAAATCACTAATCTGTTCCTATCTATCTACCTTCAAAAAAAATTCTATATAAATGGAATCTATAATATATAACCTTTTGTATTGTCTTTTTTTTTTTTCCATTCAGCATAATTCCCTTGAGATCTATCCAAGTTGTCACAGGTATCAATAGTTTTTTTTTAAGTAAATATTTCACTGTGTGGGTGTACCACAGTTCAACCATTCATCCACTGAAGGATGTTTCAGTTGTTTCCAGTTTTAGGTTATTATGAATAAAGCTGCTATAAACACTTGTGTGCAGATTTTATGTGAACATAAGGTTTCACTTTTCTGGTATAAGTGCCTAAGGGTACAACTGACTGGGTCATCATATTATGTGCGTACTTAGTTTTATAAGAAACTGCCAAGCTATTTTCCAAAGTGGTTGTACCATTTTACATTCCTATCAGCAAAATATGTGTGATAAATGGTGCATTGATGATTAAATGAACTTATTAAATTGAAGTACAGTCAAATGTTTATCAATACTATCCACTACTTTACTAACTGTAATTGCTTGTTTACTTGAACCCTGACCGACTAAACGTCAAGATCAAGCATCCTGTGCCTAACATAGTGACTAACATATATTCAGTTCAGTTCAGTCCCTCACTGGTGTCTGACTCTTTGCGACCCCATGAATAGCAACACACCAGGCCTCCCTGTCCATCACCAACTCCCAGAGTTCACTCAGTCTCACGTCCATTGAGTCCATTATGTCATCCAGCCATCGCATCCTCTGTCGTCCCCTTCTCCTCCTGCCCCCAATCCCTCCCAGCATCAGGGTCCTTTCCAGTGAGTCAACTCTTCACATGAGGTGGCCAAAGTATTGGAGTTTCAGCTTCAGCATCAGTCCTTCCAATGAACACCCTGGACTGATCTCCTTTAGGATGGACTGGTTGGATCTCCTTACAGTCCAGGGACTCTCAAGAGTAAGAGTCTTCTCCAACACCACAGTTCAAAAGCATCAATTCTTCAGCACTCAGCTTTCTTCACAGTCCAACTCTCACATGCATACATGACCACTGAAAAAATGACCCCGTGGACTGTAACCTACTAGGCTTCTCCGTCCATGGGATTCTCCAAGCAAGAATACTGGAGTGGATTGCCATTTCCTTCTCCAGGGGATCTTCCCAACCCAGGGATCAAGCCCGGGTCTCCCGCATTGGAGGCAGACGCTTTAACCTCTGAGCTACCAGGGAAGCCCTTTCCTTCTAAGGAGTAAGTGTCTTTTAATTTCATTGTGGCAATCACCATCTGCAGTGATTTTTGGAGCACCCAAATATAAAGTCTGACACTGTTTCCACTGTTTCCCCATCTATTTCCCATGAAGTGATGGGACCAGATGCCATGATCTTTGTTTTCTGAATGTTGAACTTTAAGCCAACTTTTTCACTCTCCTCTTTGACTTTCATCAAGAGGAGTTCTTTAGTTCTTCTTTGCTTTGTGCCATAAGGGTGGTGTTATCTGCATTTCTGAGGTTATTGGTATTTCTCCTGGCAATCCTGATTCCAGATGATGTACTCTGCATATAAGTTAAATAAGGGTGACAATATACAGCCTTGACATACTCCTTTCCCGATTTGGAACTGGTCTGTTCCATGTCCAGTTCTAACTGTTGCTTCTTGACCTGCATATAGATTTCTCAAGAGGCAGGTCAAGTGGTCTGGTATTCCCATCTCTTTCAGAATTTTATACATTAGACCGTCAGTACATATTTGTTCAGCAAATCAACAAATTAATGAACAGAAAAAGAACAGCTGAATCAGTGAAATCAAACTGAAAAACTGAGTTATCCATAAATTATAACTAGAACTGAATTTGAGCTGGATACCATGATTTTTTTTCCCAACATATAACATTTTCCAGCTAGAAACTGGCACTCTATAAGGTAAGTCATTTGTGGGTCAATTAATAAAAAATAAATGCCAAATTACGTCAGGCCAAGCTTATTTGCTGTAGTACTTTAACAGCAATAAACTGAAAATAATCTAAATGACCAGTGATATAAAACTGCTTTGATAAAATATCTATACAATGGAATACAATACAGTTAATAAAATAATCAAAAAACTATGTAAAGAATGAACACCTGTCAAAGGAAATTAATAAAAAGGTTACAGAAAAGTATGTGGAGGATGCCCATTCTCATGTAACAATTTAAACAAGCAAATTTTAAAAGATATAAGCATTAAAGATGTTAATATTCCAAATCATTTACAAAGTATTGGGTGTGCCTGGACTACCTTATGTCAGAAAGCAAATAAATGCTAAGAAATTTACAGGAACATGTTGAAAGAATACAGGAGAAAGCTTAAAGGGACTCATTGTGGCCATATTTGGGACAATTTAATTATTAAGTGAATAACAACAGCAGTAGATTATAACACATTGACTAAAAATACAAAAATAAAAAAAGAATGTGAGTCCAAACTGTTATTTTAAAAATAACGGAGGAGAGAAAGCAAAGTTCTTTACATGAGAATGATAAAATAACACTGCTTTGCAGTCACCACAGTAGTAACTGATTCATGCAAGGATCATCAGTGGATGCTAAAGCCATTGGGTGAGGTTTTGCAGGGGAAGAGAAAATGCATACATATTCAAAGTATTACTCCCGTGTATGATGATTGCTTTTTTTTTTTTTTTAATATTTGTTAATTACAAGTGAAAAGGGTAACTTTACAATGGAGAAATATAGCACATACCTTCACCAAATGATCCAACTTACTGTGTTTGTTTCCTACTGGTACTGTGAAAAAATCACCACAAACTTCCTGACTTACAACACCACAAATTTATTATCTTACAGTTCTGGAGTCTGGAATTCTGACATGGGTCTCACTAGGCTAAAATCCAGGTGTTTGTTGGCAAAGCTGTTTTCTTTCCGGAAGCTCTGGGGGAGAACCTTTCCCTTGCCTTCTTCAGCTTCTAGAGGCCCCTTGCATTCCTTAGCTCATGGGCCTCTTCTTCCATTTTCAAAGCCAGTAAAGGCTGGTAGAGTCTTGTTGGGATCACATCGCTGGAATTTAAAAGTCCTTCTGGACTTAAAAGGACCCCTGTCATGATTCTGGGCCCACCCAGGTAAAATCCAGGATAATCTCCTCTCCCCCTCTCTCCCAAATTCCTTAATTTAATCACACCTGCAAAATTCCTACTGTCACATGAAGTAATATCCATGTGTTCTGGAGCTTAGGACAGGGACATCTCTGTGGGGTTCATTATCCTGCCTACGACAATTACCATTAGAGATAACACATCAGCATTATTTGAATTATGATGTAACGTACTGAGAATAACACATCACTTAAGGCAGTTGCCTGACAAAAGAAATACTTGTCTAAACTGCAGGACTTTCTGAAGCAATTGTCCTCCACTATTCAGTGTTGTAAAAAAAATGGGGGGAGGGGATTGTTTCAGATTAAAGGAAGAAGACTACAGAAACAAGACAAATGCAATGTATAATCCTTGAGTGGATCCTGGATAAAAACAAAAAATTGTAAAAGGTGTCAGACAATTGGAAAATTTCACTATGAACTGTATAATAAACACTATTGTATAAAATTCAATTTCCCCAAGTGTGATAATTGTGCTGCTTGTTCTTAGGTATAGTATTTCAAAGTAAAGTATCATAGTGTCGGCAACTACCCTCACTCAAATGGTTCAGAAAAAAGATCAAAAGAAAGTAAACATGGCAAAATATTGCTGCTGCTGCTGCTGCTGCTAAGTCACTTCAGTCGTGTCCGACTCTGTGCAACCCCATAGACAGCAGCCTACGAGGCTCCCCCGTCTCTGGGATTCTCCAGGCAAGACACTGGAGTGGGTTGCTGTTTCCTTCTCCAATGCATGAAAGGGAAAAGGGAAAGTGAAGTCGCTCAGTCATGCCCGACTCTTAGCGACACCATGGACTGCAGTCTACCAGGCTCCTCCGTCCATGGGATTTTCCAGGCAAGAGTACCGGAGTGGGTTGCCATTGCCTTCTCGGGCAAAATGTTGACAACTGTTGACTCCAGATTAGTACTATAAATTAGAATATAATGCAAGCTATAGGTATAATTTTAAATATTCCATCAGCTACATTAAAAACAAAAAATAAAGAGAAATTAATATTAATTTAAGTTTTAATATTTTAACTCATATACTCAATTAGCATTTAAAATGTACTCAACTATTAATGAGTGCTTACATTTTTTTCCATACAAAGGCTTAAAAATCCACTATTCATTCAACAACTATAGAACATCTCAACTCTTACTAGTCACATTTCAGTGCACAAGTCACACAGTGGATGCTGGTACCACTAAATTAGCACAAGATGGGTGAAGGGTATATGTGTGTTCATTGTTCTATACTTGCAGTTTTCTGAAGGTTTGGAATGTTTCAAGATAAAAAGTTTGAGGAAAAACAAATAGATATTTCTAGGAAATAGAAAATAAAAACAATTTAAAATAGCACAGACGATTTCCAGGAGGATACAGAAGAAACTGTTAACAATGGTCAGCTCTGGACAGAAAACGTGAAGAGCGATTACAAGAAGAAAGAGGGATGATGTTTCTTGTAGTCTTTCTAACGCTTTGTACAAGATTGTGACCAAACCTATTACAGCTTTAAATTATTCTATAAGTAATATCTGCTTTATCTTTTTATCCAAAACCAGATACATACCATGTAAGCTCTGAAAATCCCCAGTTGAGACTAAGAGCTCCACCTACAGCGCCGGATTTCCGAAAAATTCCTTGATACAGGAAAGGAGTGTGGGTCCCATCTAAAATATAGCAATTACGTTTAGAAATTTCCTCTGGTGATGTTTCCATCTTTATTTATTAAGTCGTTTAAATATTCCTGTGTGCGTATTATTAAATAATTTTTGACAAATTTTATCAAGAATGTAAACTCCATTTCTGAATTGCTGAAAACAAGAACAAATCCTAAACTCTACGGTGATGGACGAAGGCTGTAATTCCCAGCGGCGCCGGATGTTGCGAGCAAGTTCATTACAAATTTATATCTGTTTTACTTAAGCCTCCTTCCATCTTGCAGCGGAGCGGGGTCTCTAGGGTTACATCAGTCCAACTGAACGGTTGGCACTTTCAAAGCTGAGTTACATGCTATTGCCTTCTGCTCCTATTTCATGAGGGATTCTGAACTGAGGCTGGGCTGGAAGGTTTCTTGATTCCTTTGGTAATTGCATCATTCCCTGGCCTTTTCTCGACATAATAAGAAGTGAAGCAACTGCCCAGATAATAACAGTTTGAAAAATAAGAGGCAATGGAAGCACAGTGCAAAACGGTTTACTTGGACCCGACTGCACAGGCCCGGGTTTTTCACTAAGCAAGACATCCGCAGCCGTCCTAGCTTCGTTAATCTGACTCCCCAATAAATAAAACAGTCGCGTCCTAAAAGGCCACGAAGCCCTTCATCGTCCACGTTTACCCCGCATGTGCTCTGTGCCAAGGTCGTGTGCAGGGTCGCACCGAGCTCTATGCCGGGAAACGCTCTCCGCCCGCGGCAATCAAACGTTCGATTTCGTAAAAAGTGTAGTGGGATTTTAACAACTGCGTGAGAAGGAAAGACAGAAAGACATACACCGAAAGAGATTAGATTTAGAAGGAGCAGCTAAATGACTGAGAAAACAATAAAGCAAATACAAGGCTCTGGACAGTACTTTTAACATTTTCCAGGTATAGATATTTACACGTCACGTAATTCGGATACAATCCCAGGACGTCTTTTGCAGCGTGGCAGTAAAAAAAAACCTGCTTCACTGGAGAGCAATTCCTCATTAATAAAAGTGTACTGTAAAGCAGCCTCTAAAACCAGAACTCTAGGAGTCATTCTAGTCATTCTTCCCTGTTAGCCAATCAATCACCAAGTCCTGATAAATCTCTACAGCCTGACAAAAAAGAACTTCCCTCTTCCCGGTAGAGAGGAATAGGGCAAAACTCCTCCAAACCCAGGATGTGTGACCTTTTCATTGGCTTTCAAGACCTCCAATCCTTCTACCCCCCTTCTCATATTCCTCCTTGTGATTTCTTTCTTTTTTAATCCAGGATAGAGTTTCGGTTAGCCCTTTTATTTCTCCCTTAACCTCACCCTGCAAACCAACAAATTTATACCCCCAGCTATTCAGCACCACTGGAAAAGGTTATAAGCATACAGACTAACAACACCTATACAACTAAAGGTAGTCTCTGGCCTCAGCCAGATCTTCAGAACTGCCTGCCAATTTCTATATTCCTAGTCGATTTGTTTGCACTCCTCAAAATGGATATTCTATAACTCACCTCTTCCAGCCATTATTTCAGCTCCAACTTTTCAATTCAATAGATGCGGAGATGTTTCTTACTTACCTGAGGTAATTAAAGCAATCAGGTAGAAACTTCAGCTTCTTACTCTCAGGCTTCTTAGAATTTATCTAGATCTATAGGCCTCATTAACTCACTTTCCTCAGTCAGAATGGCTGGTGTGTACAAGACACACATAGGGTGACGGAGTTTTAAAAAGGGTCATTCTTTCTCCTATGGAGGGATAATCCTGCCTATATAGTGCTTCTGAAATTTTAACATGCATTTAATCACCTAGGAATCTTACTGAAAATCCACTTTCTGATTTAGGAGGTCTGGAATAGGATGTGAGATTCTGCACTTCTTGCAGCAAACCAATGCTGCACGTTTGGAGCAAGGTTTGGGAAAGTGTAAGTGAAGTCACTCAGTTGTGTTTGACTCTGTGACTCCATGGACTTAATAAGCCTGCCACACTCCTCTGTCCATGGGATTTCCCAGGCAAGAATACTGGAGTGGGTTGCTATTTCCTTCTCCAATGTCTGGGAAAGCAGGGTCCAGATTCCATCCCGTCTCATCTCAGAGACCTTTCACTCCAAGTTAACACCTTTCTTTATCTGCCATATCTTCAGATCTGTTTCTCTCTCGGCTGCTCCCTCCCCCAGCAGGTAACATACCTGTCTTTTCTCCTGTCTTTTCTCTCAATACTTTAAAATAAGCCCCTTCTCAGCTACTATCCAATCTCCAGTTGCTTTGCTCCACAATAAGTTTCTATAAAAAACAGGTACACCAACGGTTCCCAAATTTTTTTGGTTCAAGAGTAATTAGTGTCGCAGTAATTTTTTAATGGCACTCGTAGGCCAAAAGAAATATCTGATGGTTCACTTTATTAAGGAATATGGGCCAAACTACTTACCAAGTACTTAAATCCTAATAATTTAGCATCTGTCAGGCACTGCATAATTTTTCAAATTGTGGAATCAACCTCATTTCCTGTTTCACACTGATTTTTAGGCAGGACTTACTTTTTTTTTTTAATAAAAGTAAACACTGAAAACCCAGCTTCACAAAGGTATTGGGAAAGCAGGGTCCAGATTCCATCCCGTCTCATCTCAGAGACCTTTCACTCCAAGTTAACACCTTTCTTTATCTGCCATATCTTCAGATCTGTTTCTCTCTCGGCTGCTCCCTCCCCCAGCAGGTAACATACCTGTCTTTTCTCCTGTCTTTTCTCTCAATACTTTAAAATAAGCCCCTTCTCAGCTACTATCCAATCTCCAGTTGCTTTGCTCCACAATAAGTTTCTATAAAAAACAGGTACACCAACGGTTCCCAAATTTTTTTGGTTCAAGAGTAATTAGTGTCGCAGTAATTTTTTAATGGCACTCGTAGGCCAAAAGAAATATCTGATGGTTCACTTTATTAAGGAATATGGGCCAAACTACTTAGCAAGTACTTAAATCCTAATAATTTAGCATCTGTCAGGCACTGCATAATTTTTCAAATTGTGGAATCAACCTCATTTCCTGTTTCACACTGATTTTTAGGCAGGACTTACTTTTTTTTTTTAATAAAAGTAAACACTGAAAACCCAGCTTCACAAAGGTATGACAGCACCAAAAGGAATACAGTGTGGTGTCCAAGAGATACTACTGTACTTCCCTTGGAATTTAAAAATAGTCATGGCACCCCTGTGAGTTAGCTACAGTGCCCTGGGATGCCTTCAGTGTACAATCTGTTAACTGTAGGTCTGTGTAGTTCTCAGAATGGCAGCATTTCCACTGCTTGGAAAGTTGTTGGAAATGCAGAATCTTGGGATTCACTCAGACTCACTGATTTTAGAATTTCTACTTTAACAAAATATTCAAATGACTCACTGATTCAAGTTCAAGAAGACTGGTCCTTGCCTACATCTTCTCACTTACCATTCAACTCACTGAAATCACCACAAGCAAAGTCCCAAACTATGCCCCCCCCAACCTTTTTAATAAAAGCATTGCATGCCTCCAGTTCTAATCCTAATTAACCCTCTTTGCAGTACTTAATACTATCAATTTTCTATTCTTCCTTGGTTTCTAAAACACCATTGTCTTCTGGTTTCCTTCCTTTTCTTTCAATACATTTTCCTCTCATGCCCTTTCTTCACCAATGAAGAGTTTTGTTTCCCACAAGGCTTCTGTAATTAGCACTCTCATTGCTGTGAAAACTGCTTTCTCCAGGGGACTGCATTCAATCAATCCTGTGGCTTCGGCTAAGATATATATATGCTAACCACCCTAGTCTAGATGGCTCTCTGCTGCCTTAGACCTATAAAACAATTTCCACTTGTATCTACACCGGCTTATTAAACTCAACAATTCCAAAACAACTTACCTACCTGTCTTCCCTGGCCTTCAAGTTGCTGTTCTTCATATATCCTTCCTTTACCAAGTGGTGTCCTCGGTCAACCAATTTCCCTAGAGAAGCTCAGAAATCATTTTTGACTTCTCCTCCTCCACTGCCCTTGCTTATATCATCAATCAGATCAAACATCTTTTGCTATGTATGTATGGGTATCTCCACCTCTATTAATTCTATTTTAAAAGAGGTCCTTAGTCTTTTCCTTGGATTCCTGTTAACAGCCTCTTGACTCCTCTCCTTGCTTCCAGGACTGCTATGACCTGCTCTGTATCATTCTCCATATTCCATCCAAGTTAACTTTCTAAAATCAAAATCTAATGTCACTGCCTGCCTCTAATCCTTCCATGGCTCCAAATGCCTAGCAGTGCTTGTCAAAGTTTTCCAGCAAACAGCAGAAGGGTTTGCTGATACAGACCTAAGAAGCTCACTATAAGCAAGACATTTTTTGCAAGGTTCCATTTTATCTTAAATAGTAATTTCCATTTTGCAACCTATTCCATGGTTAGCCACGTGTGTTACGACAGATTCGAGTAGTTGCAACAGAGACCATGTAGCCCACAAAGCCTAAAATAATTACTATCTGGCCCTTTGGGGGGGGGGGGAAAAATCTGCTGACTCCTGCATTACACCATGAGTACAGTTAAGATGAGGATTACGTTTTACTTGTCTTTATGCCCCCAGCACATGTCTAGAGAAAGTACTAAAAAATATTAACTGAAGGAATTAGAATGTTACTAGGAAGCGTTCCAAGGGCTCATAAGGGATGTGTTCACCAAGTTGATACACAAGATCAAACAGAGATGTTCTTCAATAAAGGCACAAATCCATATCACTTGGCTCCTGGTAAGAGGCACTGAGAAGAACACAGCAACACCTGAGTAATATTCCTGACAAAGACAAATAACCCTAATCTAATGGTTAGACAATGTCAGAGAAATGCAAACTCAAGGACATTCTACAAAATAACAGGCCTGTACACTTCAAAAATGTCAGTCATAAAACAGGAGATCTGAGGGACTAGTTCAGATCAATGGAGACGTAAAAAACATGATCACTGAATGCAATGCATGATCTAAGATCTTCATTTGTTACAACAGACATTACTGGAATAAGCTACCGTATCAGAGTAAGATCTGCATATTAAATAATACAATTATATCAGTGTTAATTTCCTAATTTGATTATAGTTGTGTGCTTATATAAAAGAATGTACTAAGGTAACAGGTATCATGCCTGCAATTTATTTCCTAAGCCACTTATAAAATTGCATTTTTCAGCTTTGGAAGACAATTTGGATGTGTATACAAACATTAATTTATTGAGCCTTGTTCATTTGGAGTTTCCTTTGACTAAGAGGAGGAAAATAATTTTAGGAGGGATTCTATCTATGATACATCATACTAAGAGTCACGTTTCATATATTTGGATTATGTGTTTTGTAGGTTGCATATAGCTGAACTGTTCTTATCCTGTTCTCCTTTATGAATCTAAGATCTTTTTTGAGGTATGTTGTTGGTTAATTACCAAGTAATTGTTTTATATTTTCTCTTACCATTCTTCTACCTAACCATTATGGTTAATTATTTTACCTGTTATATTTTAACTTTTCTCAAAGACATTCACACAAACATGACCAATTTCTTGCATCCAGTGTCAGTTCCCTATAGATTTATCATATAGGCAAAGAAAGACTTGGGGTTCCTCAAAAGAAAATATGGAAATGTTGGCATCAAAAAGAAGATTAAATGGTGCTATTAATATAGAGACATTACATTTTTTTAATCTAGAAATTTCAAAATCATTCTAACCTTTGCTATTTTTTAAGCTACTGTGTTTGTTTTTTTAAACATTTCATGTTAAGCCTGAAATTTCACAGTAGCATAGAAATAAACTAAGAGCTTGATTACAGCTCCTATGGCTTTGTCTTCAGTTCAGTTCAGTTCAGTTGCTCAGTCGTGTCCGACTCTGCGACCCCATGAATCACAGCATGCCAGGCCTCCCTGTCCATGACCAACTCCCAGAGTTCACTCAGACTCATGCCCATTGAGTTAGTGATGCCATCCAGCCATCTCATCCTCGGTCGTCCCTTTCTCCTCCTGCCCCCAATCCCTCCCAGCATCAGAGTCTTTTCCAATGAGTCAACTCTTCGCATGAGGTGGCCAAAGTACTGGAGTTTCATAGCTTTGTCTTACTTACTTTTAATCTGTGCTGAAACTGGTTTGGAAGAGAAAAATGTGTGGCCCAGGGGTTGGAAAAAGCAGAAGGGTTTAAGGAGTGTTTCATGAAGGATTTAAGACACAAATATATTTGTTATTATTGTTGCCATTTGCCAAAGTACTGGAGTTTCATAGCTTTGTCTTACTTACTTTTAATCTGTGCTGAAACTGGTTTGGAAGAGAAAAATGTGTGGCCCAGGGGTTGGAAAAAGCAGAAGGGTTTAAGGAGTGTTTCATGAAGGATTTAAGACACAAATATATTTGTTATTATTGTTGCCATTAACAACAACAACAAAAAAGCACCATTTCTCAACAGTTTGCTATGTGGTGTGGCTCAGTGGTAAAGAACCCAGCTTCCAATGCAGAAGACACAGGTTCCATCCCTGGGTAGGGAAGATTGCCTGGACAAGGAAATGGCAACCCACTCCAGTATTCTTGCCTGGGAAATCTCACGGATAGAGGAGCCTGGCGGCCTATAGTCCATGGGGTCGCAAAAGAGTGGGACAGGACTTAGTGACTAAACAACAACAAAGGTACTTCAAATAATTCAAGTAAGTGGTGAGGAAAGGGAGAAGGAAGTGGATATGAGAACGAAAATAGAACTGAAAACTGGTTAACCAAATAACCTAGAGAATCTGGAAAGCCCGAGAAAGGGAGCATTTAATCTTGAGGTCCAAAGCCTGGCATCTACACCAAGGGTGGCTGTACCAGGCTGGCCATAGCAGGGCACCTGTGTCAGGGAACAGTGCAGGTCCAAGTCAGGCAGGTTAGTGTAGCCACATTATGGAGGACCTGAAGACAAGCTACAGAGTCACAAAGGGCATGCAACAAGCCTAGGTGTTTGATAGGACAGAAAAGCTTAAGAATAATAGGGAAGAAGCAGTAATGGCTCTGGAAGTTGTGTTCTGTGTTGTTAATAAAGTTGAAGAGGCCTGAAATGTGATTAGGAGGTTGAGGTGGGGAAACAGACTCAGGAGAGAAGTCAGTCCAGTTTGATCCCAACAGAGGCAGCATAGCTAAATGGTGGTTGGGAAAACAGGATGGCACTTAGGAAGGTAAGGGATTTTGGAGCTATTAGCTTAGAAGTTTGAGAAGATGTGGGCTCTCTTTCAAAAAGAGAATCTATAAAAAGGACAGAAGACCAAGGAATGAACTAAGTGAAAATATAAGGAGAATGGGAAGAAGTAGAATAACTATGAAAGAAACAGCAAAGGAGCAGCAAGAGAGTTTATAAGCAGATCAGAGAAATTTAAGAAGGAAATAGCAACGAAGAGAATAGGATATTGCAGAAAGGTTGGAAACGTCAAGGAGAATTATCAAGGAAATTAAGCAAAGATGGGTGGTGAGACATGGCTTTTGGGTGCTGCCTAGACCAATGGAAGCCAGACCACAGGACGTCAGTCTATCTAGGAGGCCACAGCTTTAAATGGGGCTTTCCAGGTGACACGAGTGGTAAAGAACTTGCCTGGCAATGCAAGAAACTAAGAGACACAAGTTCGATCCCTGGGTTGGGACGATCCTTTGGACAAGGGCGGGGCAATCCACTCCATTATTCTTGCCTGGAGAATCCCATGGACAGAGGAACCTGGTGGGCTACAGCCCATAGGGTCGCAAAAAGTCAGACACAACAGCAGCAACTGGCACACACACGCACCACATGCTGAAGGTCTGAACTAGTGTTAGAAAGAGACAGCAAACCTGTCAATAACTAGATATCACAGAAGAGCAAATACCGAAAAGACAGAGAGGTCTTAGGAAAGCACAGAAAGCACTCCTGTTCAGGAGCCAGAGACTGAATTAATCTTGTCTGTCAATAGCAGCTGAGTTATCTTGATTATTCCATGGTGCCTCAGATGGTAAAGCATCCCTGCAATGCAGGAGACCCAGGTTCAATCCCTGGGTCGGGAAGATCCCCTGGAGAAGGAAATGGCAACCCACTCCAGTATTCTTGTCTGGAAAATTCCAGGGACAGAGAAGCCTCGTGGGCTACAGCCCATGGGGTTGCAAAGAGCTGGACATGACTGAGTGACTTATAAACTCTCTTACTGCTCCTTTGCTGTTTCCTTCATAGTTATTCTACTTCTTCCCATTCTCCTATAATATATTTTCACTCACTCACTCTACCTTGGGAGAGTGACTCAGCTTCACTGAGCCTCTGGATCTTTATCTGCACAATGGAGTTGCTATTAGCTCCCATGCATGCTTCACAGAGTTACTGTCATCCATTCATTCATTGGTTTAGCAAGCACTTATGGAATTTTCACTCCATGTCCGTCACTGTTCTAGGCACAGGTAAGAAAGGGCAATAAGACTCTAACACAGTTGAGTAGGAATCAAAGGAGAAAGTGACTAAGGTTTTGATTATGGCCTATTAACTTGGAAAGGGTGCTGATTTGGATCAAGGCACAGCAAGAAGTCAAGTTGCCTTTAGGTTTGGACTAAAGAGAGGTCTTCAAGTGAAGCTGTCCTGAAAGTAGGTTGACATTTTTTTGACTAATGATAGATTCAGAGGAGACTCGGCTTTGAAGTGAGAATGGAACCCTCATGAATGGAGATGCACACCAAGAGACTGAATGCAGCAAAAAAGAAGAGCTGAGGTGTGCAGAACTAGCTAGGGGAGAATAAAGGAGGAAAGTCTGAAGGAGCAGAGAGTCAGGATAAGTTAGGGTGAAGGAAGTCAAAGAAGACAGACCCTGGAGATTGTAGGGTAGTCACTGATAGCAACAGCACATTTCTCTTGCTTGGTTTATTTTTTAATGGGATTTTATTTTCTTTGATTATGGTTAGAATCATTTTAATTGCATTTTATCTATTTTATTGTTATTTTTGTCAGTTTTTCTAAATGATCTTGTGATTTAGACACAAAAATATCACATATTTACAATAGCCAAGATATGGAAGCAGCCTAGATGTTCACTGACAGATGAATGGATAAAGAAGATGTAGTACTTATATACAATGGAATATTACTAGGCCATAAAAAGAAAAAAATTTTGAGTCAGTTGTAGTGAGGTGGATGAACCTGAAGCCTCGTATACAGAGTAAAGTAAGTCAGAAAGAGTACAAGTATCGGCTATTAACACATATATATGGATCTCGAAAAATGATACTGATGAATCTAGTAGAGAAAAGACTTGTGGACACAGGAGAGGAAGGTGAGGGTGGCGAGAACTGAGAAAGTAGCATTGACATATATATACTGCTGCTGCTGCTGCTGCTAAGTCGCTTCAGTCGTGTCTGACTCTGTGCGACCCCATAGACAGCAGCTCACCAGGCTCCCCCGTCCCTGGGGTTCTCCAGGCAAGAATTCTGGAGTGGGTTGCCATTTCCTTCTCCAATGCATGGAAGTGAAAAGTGAAAGTGAAGTCGCTCAGTTGTGTCCGACTCCTAGTGACCCCATGGACTGCTGCCTACCAAGCTCCTCCATCCGTGGGATTTTCCAGGCAAGCGTACTGGAGTGGGGTGCCATTGCTACTAGGTATAAAATAGTGGAAAGTTGTCATATTAATACAAGGAGCTTGCTTGGTGCTTTTTGATGAACTTGAGGGGTATGATGTAGGGAGGGAAGGGAGGCTCAAGAGGAAGGGGATATATATATATAATTATGACTGATTCACATTGTCATATGCCAGAAATCAACACAACATTGTAAAGCAATTTTCCACCAATTAAAAAATGAAAAACACACAACCTACACATAGCACAACATTGCTGCTTTGTAGAGACAGTTTACTTCATTTCTTGCTTTTTGAAGAGTGGGGAGAAGCTGAAGGACTGTCTGCAGAAATACCCCACATATGAAGAGGTTTCTTAACGGTAAAGGAATAGAAATTAGTTAATATAGCAAGGGTTATTTGCTGTATACCAAAAGATGTATTTCTGTCAAATTGCTTTATTTAAATAATCATCATCCACCCAAAGATGGACTTTGGCTTGGGCTGACAAATTCTAAAATATAAGGATGTCTGAAAGTAACCAAGGGTCCGGGGGCGGCGCGGAGGAGGGACTTTCAACAGCATCTAGTACAGTGCCTGACATATGGTTGGTGGTAAATGAATGAATTAACTAATCAGTTNTTAACCACATCTATCTTTTTCAGTTCAGAATCCACAAATTTTAGGAGGAAAAGAAAAATCGAAGTTCACAAATAAGGGACGCAAGTTCTAAAATTCAACTGAAAAACATGCAAGCATTTTCTTAAAGAGAAAGCCTCTGATTAAACTAGATGAATGTACTTATAGGGCCACTCTCAACAAATACTGCCAAATAAATACACTCTACCATTACAAGTATTTAGCTAATAATTACTGTGTTTCTTTGCTTATTAACGATATATAAAATGATCACTGCATTTAACCAAATAATTTAAATACTTACTGGTACAATATTATACACTAGCACAAACTTTAAATGAAAAAAAAAATCTCTTGAACTTTTATATATGACCTGCAACTGCTGAATGTTAGTATCCTAAGAGAGTATGATTTAACAGCCTTGTATAAGGGAAAGGCTGCCTGCCAGAGAAGCTGGCCATAAGATCATCTGAGTTACTGCTCAACCAAGCAAACCAGATTGAGCTCCTTCACATTCTTCCCTGCAATTTCATAACCATAAAGGGAGGCTCTGTGGCACAGTCTTGTGAAAGAGGGCTGTAGCTCTAGGCAGTAACTGCCTGTCATATAGACTTCTTTCATCAGTCATGGAATCTTGCCTCCTCTTTCAGTACTTATTTGAGAAACCAGCAACAGAGGTCCTTACTGATAGATACAAAGCTACAGAGGTTTTAATTTTGTATCCAAATGATATATTTTAAAAAGAAACAAAGAAACAAAAACCCAGACTTTAAAAAAAAGTTTACAAAAGGCAAAAGTTCTTTTAGATATTTGGCATCTAGTTAGTAACTTTACACTATAACCAGGAAATAACACTGAGACTTAAACAGGCAAAAAACAATAATTTAAAAGGCTACTTAGTGGGTGGTTCCACCTCATTCTGGTATGCTAAGAAGCTCTGTCCAATCCATAGAAGAGAGGATTGGAAAGTTTTCAAAATGATTCAAGATGAAGTAAAATACAGATATAAGAAAGGCATACATCCTCAGTGTCACTGTGAGTAGGAAAGAAAAAAACAAACAAACCTAAGAACTTTTAACTTCTATATTCCACAGTTTTAACAACTGGACATGAATTTTGTCTTCTCTGTATGTTTAAAATAGTTATTAAAACCAGGGGTAAAAGTCCCCTCCTAACCTGCCAGTCAACCTTATCCGTAAGAGAACAAAAGACCAGAATTCTAAGATAGCTGCCTCTAGATATAAAACTTCACCCACACACAGGATAGAGGGCCTTTTGGCTACTTTAGCTTCTTTCTTTCTCTAGAAAACCTCCTCCAAATATTCAATAAAGGCACCAATTTAGTTGAACGACAAGGAAATGCAAAGGCTCTCTGCTCAGTAGCTACCTCCAATTTTCATTTAACACACAGTGGTGGGGAGATGCTAAATCTATTTCATTTTTTTTAAAGTAAAAACAGTATATCTGTAGATAAATGTATTGTGATTATATATTACATATATACAGACATATACATACATATTTGGCTGCCCTGCGGAGCTTGTGGGCTCTTTAGTTCCCGACCAGGGAATCCAACCCAGGACTCGCAGTGAAAGCGCCCTGTCCTAGCCACTAGACCGCCAGGAAATTCCGCATATATTTAAATAATGTATATAATACGACAAGTTCAATGTTTACTAAACAATCAAACCTCAACTCCCCTTAAAGTGATTCCACTTTAAGGTATTTTACCTTAAGAGAGAGGATTTAGATAATGTAAGGTGCTTTCAAGTGAGTCATTGGGGGTAGGTCCTAACGCAGGACCTTCAACACTTACTGGCCTGTCTTCAGCTTGGCCCCTAAGCCAGTTTCCAGACAGCCTTTTCAAGAGTTCGCTCTTCTGTAAGTCAGCTTTTCTCCGGTCACTCCACCCAATCACCCTGCTCCTCCCTATATGAAAGATAACTCAGTCTCCTCCCCCGAGCTTGCTGCCTTTCTCAACACTATACCACTTTTAAAAACATTTTTTCCAGGCTGATAGCTGCATTCCTCTTTATAGTTGTTCGTATAGACGAAGACCCACCCTTTAATGATACTCGGAACAGACAAGTGTACTTTTCTTTATCGGAAACTTTAAGAGCCGGATCTTTGCCCAGCCCTCCCCTGCCCACTCGACGCCCCAGGCCCTTAACCAAGAGAAATCCAGGAGAACGGCCCTGCTCAGACCGCNTACACTTTCCTTTATCGGAAACTTTTTAAGAGCCCTGGATCTTTGCCCAGCCCTCCCCTGCCCACTCGACGCCCCAGGCCCTTAACCAAGAGAAATCCAGGAGAACGGCCCTGCTCAGACCGCTGGCGAAAAAAAACTAGGGTCGGGGGAACAATTCCGCCCCGGCCACACGATCCCTGCAGCTTTCGCCACTCGGCTCTCTGGTCCTCTTTGCCTCCTCTGCGCGCCGCCTCCCTCCTGGCCAAGCGCACAGTAGGCACCGCTTCAATTCTGATCCCATTTACCCTCGGCGACACCCACCCGCAGGATAGCTTCCTTCCTCTTCGCGCCAGGGCTCGAGCCCGACTCACTGGTCTTCCTCAGACTCACCCTTCTCCGGGGAGTCCCTGCCTCTCCGTCGCCCCCGCGCGCTCGCCAGCACCCCTCACCCACCGTCCCGTTCCTCACCGATCTCTTTCTCGTTGACCCTCGGGGGAAAGCTGGCCATCTATGGGATACCGTCTGATTCCGGGGTCGCAATGCGGACGCAACGACAGAGAGGCTACAGGCGAGCGCCGAGGGGCGTGACGCGGGCTGGGTCCCTCCCGGTCCCGGGGACAGAGGGGAGGGATACTGCAAGGAGATCCAACCAGTCCATTCTGAAGATCAACCCTGGGATTTCTTTGGAAGGAACGATGCTAAAGCTGGAACTCCAGTACTTTGGCCACCTCACACAAAGAGTTGACTCATTGGAAAAGACTCTGATGCTGGGAGGGATTGGGGGCAGGAAGAGAAGGGGACGACCGAGGATGAGATGGCTGGATGGCATCACGGACTCGATGGATTGAGTCTGAGCGAGCTCCGGGAGTTGGTGATGGACAGGGAGGCCTGGCGTGCTGCGATTCATGGGGTCGCAAAGAGTTGGACACGACTGAGCGACTGAACTGAACTGAACTGAAGTTTTCTCAGACCCAAAAATGAATCAAAAACTATTCAGTTTTTAGAAGTTGTCTGGCCTTCACCTAAGGTTCAAAATTTCTGATTCAGAAGGTTTATAGTGGGTTGCTGACGTTAACATGATTCCAATGCAAAGCTTACACATTTAAAGGAACTACATCTTCTGCATATATGGCTTATTTTAAAATGGAGCACGCCCGGCCTCCCCCATGGTGAGATACAGGGAGGCCTGGCGTGCTACAGTCCACAGGGTCACAAAGAGTTAGACACAACTGCACGATTCTTTTCACTTTCAAGCACTGGAGAAGGAAATGGCAACCCATTTCAGTGTTCCTGCCTGGAGAATCCCAGGGAGGGCGGAGCCTGGTGGACTGCCATCTATGGGGTCGCACAGAGTTGGACACGACTGAAGCGACTTAGCAGCAGCAGCAGCACGACTGAACAACCATCTAAGTAAAGGTTAATTTTACTACTTGACCAGTATCTTATATGATCTACATGAAAAAACTAACCTGCCCAAAGAATTGTATGCTGTGTTTCTATACTATCAAAACAGTGCTCCTTGAAGTGAACAATTGGTATTTTTTGTGAATATGACTGTCTATCTTAAACAACATTCCAATAGTGCATTTCTGAAATTATTTCAGCAAGGAAAAAGAAAGGCTTGCCTTATCCCCAGTGTTTTAAAATTAAGAAATTTCTGTAATGCATAGTGCGAGTTCAAGTAGGAAACCTAAAAGTAAATACAATTCCCCTAAAACATGCATAAATAGAAAACTACTTCACATGTCGTATGCAGGAGGTCAAGCTCTGGAGTCAGAGCATCCCACTTGGTGCCCTGGCTCTGTAAGTCCTTAGCTGTGTGACTTGGAACTTTTTTTTTTTTTAATCTGTGCCTCAGTTTCCTCAATTGTAATATAAGGAAAATAATAGTACTTATACTTCATACAGTTATCGTAAAAATTAAACAAGAAAATCTGGGTAGAAGGAGTACTTATAATAGTGTATGGTACATAATAAACATTAAGTAAATGTTGGCAATGTAAGGAAATAAAAATCTTCAACTCAGCAATTCTATTACTACTTCTAGAGAGTTTTCTTATAAAAACATTACTAAAATGCACAAGGTTCCCCTTTAAGAATATCTGATACAGAATTAATTGTCATAGCAAAAAATTAAAATAACCCAAACTTCAATCACAAGGAGCTAAATAATTTATGGTACAATCTTTCACTGAGCACAACGCTTCTGAGATTCATCTGTGTTGTTGCATAAACAGTAGTTCATTTTATGGCTGAAGAGTATCCCACTGTATGATGTACCACATTTTATTTCTCCAGTCACCAGATAATGGACATTTGGGGTTGTTTCTATTTTTGATGATAATAATACTCATGTCTTTGGATATGTTTTTATTTCTCTTAGGAGATACTTACTAGTGAAATCCTTAGATACTTAGTTAGGGTCATATGATCAGTCTATATGTATTTACCTTTTGGGGCAGTGGCTGACCTGTTGCCCAAAGTGGCCATACCACTCTGCATCCCTACAAATGATGAATGAATGATCAGTGTATAAGGATTCCAGCTGTTTCATATCCTTGCCAAAAGGCGGTATCATCAGTTTTTTAAATTTTAGCCATTTCATAGTGTATGTACAGTGCTTTTTCACTGTGCTTTAATTTTCATTTCCCTAATAACCAATGATATTGAGAATCTTTTCAAGTACTAGGTCATTCACATATCTTCTTTTGTGGATTATCTCTTCAAATCTTTTGCCTATTTTTCTGTTGGGCAGTTTCCCTCCTTGTTATTGAGTTTAATGAAAGTTTCCTATATTATAGATAAAAGTTTTTGTCAAATATGTTTTATAAATATAAAACATATTATTATTTTATGTCAGATATGTTCTATATATATATTATATAAAACCCTTTTCTGCTAAAAGGGCTTGTCTTTTTTTTTAATGGTATTTTTCAATAAGCAAACTGTTTTAATGCTTTAAGTTCAATTTGTCAGTTTTTTTCTTTTATGGTTCATCTTTTCTTTTGCCTTAAGAAAAGATGTGTATAAGAGACAGAGTAGGACCTGATTAAACTTAAAAGCTTTTAAACATATGCAATTTAACTTCACTCTCCTCTCAATTCTCTATTCCAAATAAGCTTTATTTTATTTGTAAACAAATAACTTTGTCTAGTGTCAACATAAAACAGTTATTTCCTATAATGTTATTAGAATAGTTCATATCTTACTGGTTTCATGTTTCAACTGTTAAAAATGATCAATTTTAGGAAAAAATGTGAAAAATATAAGCAATTTTTTAAATTGAGGATAACACGAGCTTCTTAAAATGCATTTTTTGCTAGAAGCACAATTATTACGAGTCAAATTCAACAGTGCAGACACCAAAGTAATTCTACAAAATTATAATAGCCAAAAAATAATATTACTACAGGTAAAAAAGACATAAAGCATGACTGAAAAATAGCTTACTCCAATAACCCCCCTCATTATTTTAGAGAAGGAAGAATTACCTTCTCAAACTGTTTTAAAAGCCCCATAGCCTATATGGCAAATAAGATAAATACTGTCAACAAATTACAAAATGATCTAACCTCTGTTTATATCAATAATAACTATAAATACGTTATAATTTATAAATAACTTGTAAAATAAGTATAAATTCATTTGTGTGAGATATGATCCAATCACTTTATAGGTACTTGCTCATTTGTAGTATGCAAGACTACCTCTAAAATTAACATCTAAAGGTTTCAATTTTTTAAATGCACCTTAAATGATTCCCTGGTGGCTCAGAGGTTAAAGCGGCTGCCTCTAAGGTGGGAGACCTGGGTTCGATCCCTGCGTCGGGAAGATCCCCTGGAGAAGGAAATGTCAACCCACTCCAGTATTCTTGCCTGGAGAATCCCATGGACGGAGGAGCCTGGAAGGCTACAGTCCACAGGGTCACAAAGAGTCGGACACAGCTGAGCGACTTCACCTACCTTCCTTAAATGATTCAGTTAATGATTATAAATAAAATATCCATTGCCATTTGACTTCATTCTGCTAAAGGGGAGAACATGGAGAGAAAGAGCCTTTGATCCAGGTGTCCCTCAGACTGAGTTATTTCATTACCCATGATGTAACACAACTTCTGAAATTCAGTTCAAGGTACCCTTATCAACTGACCAGTCTGTTTCCACAATGCCAAGGCTATGAGCCCACTGCCTAAGTAACAACAGATTCCTTTTAAATAAAAATATGGTTCTGGTATCCCATTAAAAGGTCTTCGAAGGTGGCTCAGTGGTAAAGAACCCGCCAGCCAATGAAGAAGACATAGGAGACATGAGAGTCAGGTTCAGTCCCTGGGTCAGGAAGATCCCCTGGAGGAGGGCATGGCAACCCACTCCAGTATTCTTGCCTGGAGAATCCCAGGAACAGAGGAGCCTGGCAGGCTAGAGACCATAGCGTCACACAGAGTCGGACAAGACTGGAGAGACTTAGTAGGCACGTATGAATCCCATTAAAAGCAAGTTAAGAATTCTTAATCTAAAACTGAATTTGAATGTGTGATGTTAAGATGATGCTAAACCCCTTGGACAGCAAAGAGATCAAATCAGTCAATCCTAAAGGAAATCAACCCTGAATATTCATTGGAAAGACTGATGCTGAAACTGAAGCTCCAATACTTTGGCCATCTGATTGAAGAGCCGACCCATTAGAAAAGACCCTGATGCTGGGAAAGACTGAAGGCAGGAGAAGGGGACAAGAGAGGTCGAGATGGTTGGATAGCATCATCGACTCAATGGAAATGAATCTGAGCAAGCTCGGGGAGATGGTGAAGGACAGGGAAGCCTGGTGTGGTGTAGTCCATGGGGTCGCAAAGAATCAAACACGACTGAGCAAATGAACAACAAGAAAGCTATACCAACACAATCAATGGGGGCAAAGGTGTAGAGTTGAGGAGAGCCAAGACCAAGGCTTAGGAGAAGGCAATGGCACCCCACTCCAGTACTCTTGCCTGGAAACTCCCAAGAAGGGAGAAGCCTGGTGGGCTGCAGTCCATGGGGTCGCTAAGAGTCCACATGACTGAGTGACTTCACTTTCACTTTTCACTTTCATGCAATGGAGAAGGAAATGGCAACCCACTCCAGTGTTCTTGCCTGGAGAATCCCAGGGACGGGGGAGCCTGGTGGGCTGCCATCTATGGGGTCACACAGAGTCAGACACAACTGAAGTCACTTAGCAGCAAGACCAAGGCTTAGTGATAGAAAAGGCACTGCGGAGAGCGAAAAAGTCAATCACCTTCTTACAATCACCAATGATTCAACACTTCTGTTAATCAGGTCAGCATTATTCCCATTTCAGAGACAAAGAGGCTGGGAGGGATGCTGAGTGACTTGCTCAGGGCTCAGAGAGCCCAATGACAAGCACCGCCTTGCGAGCAGGTCTGAATCCCACTCCTGGCTTCTATCAGCAATCACCCCTGTCCCCAGACACTTCTAAGACAAAGAAACACCTGCAAGGAAATTTATATCAGAGACCAAGCTCACAGTTATTATGCAACACCAAAGCATAGTTCCTGAAAACAAAATAGACAAATTATTCTCACACATCTTTAAAATATTTTCTACCAAAACTATCAAGAGATCCTTCAAATCTAACAGTTACAGGAACTATTTTTAATAAAAACAAAACAAACCAATATGAGTTCTAGTTTCATTTTTGTTATGAGGGTACTGCTCCCCACTCCCAGCCCTAGTGCTCTATTACTACCACAGTTTCTATTTTTTAAAAAATTCAGATTTACTGATATGCCAGTTACAAGTAAAAAAAAAAAAAAGTGAAATATACATGAACATATTCAGTGGGAGTAGGAAACAAGACTGGAGAAGGCAATGGCACCCCACTCCAGTACTCTTGCCTGGCGAATCCCACGGATGGAGGAGCCTGGTGGGCTACAGTCCATGGGGTCGCTAAGAGTTGGACACGACTGAGCGACTTCACTTTCACTTTTCACTTTCATGCATTGGAGAAGGAAATGGCAACCCACTCCAGTGTTCTTGCCTGGAGAATCCCAGGGACGGGGGAGCTTGGTGGGCTGCTGTCTATGGGGTCACACAGAGTAGGACACGACTGAAGCGACTTAGCAGCAACAGCAGCAGGAAACAAGACAGTGTAAAGGGAAAAAAGAAAACAAAGAATCATAATCCAGTATTATTTTTTGGTAATAACCTCAGTCTTTTATGCCAAAACTGCACATCCAGAATTCTAAAGCAAGGATAACCTAGCAGACGTGCTTGTGGAGGTATGTCCTCTGGGAAGGCATTCTCACTGAGGTCACGGTTTCCAGAGTCAACAGCAGTTAACTCTGTTCTGTTTTACAGCCAGACAAAACAAGGCAAACGTCTTTCAGAAATCTGTACATACACACCACTGCTGCTGCTAAGTCGCTTCAGTCATGTCCGAAATACACCACTAAATTTAAGTTATAATATATATCCTTTATCCGGGTCTCCATAACTTAAATTGACTTATTATCATGGGATGGGGGAGGGGATTCAAAGCATAGTTCTGTGGACATGGAGCAACAACAGCAACTGAATAAACCATAACCAGACACAAAATGCTTAAAAACGTTTTGTTTTGTTCTTTAGAACTGGTCTTAAAACAGAGATTCTTACTATAGGATCTATGGGTTGGCTTTAGTATAAGCAAAACAGGCATGTATGTTCATTTTTAGAGTAAGAAGGTGCATGGCTACCATTAGATCCCTAAAGGGGTCCAGATACAAAACAAAGCTGCAAACAAGTGTATGTAATTATCTTGGGGGGAACCCTGTAAACTATTGGAGAGGGTGCTATTTTATTACCGTACGTGATTTTTAGCCGAAATTTTTTTTTAGAGATTTGATTCCAAATACTCTCGATTGTAATCATCCAAAACTACGCCCATTCTTTGCACATGTATTATCTGTGGTAAATATTACATCCTCAGGCTTCTTTCTTCCACCTAAAAAACTGTTCTCAGAGAATGAAAATACATTTTAAATACCAAAGTCAAGCAAAATTGCAAAGTGAAATTCTCTTTAAGCATAAAATGTATGAATGCACTTCAAGACCAAACTCAAATGACCTTTACACTGCACAGTCTCTATCACGTGCACTGCCTCCTGTAACACAAGCAAATCAACCAGCGCCCCGGAGCTGACTAAACGCATGACTGTGGCTAAACCCAAAGATTTTCTGATCATAAAGAAATATTCCTCATCTTGATTAACTCATGCTTTCTCTTATTAAAAAAAACTCTTAAACCTCCTTTAATGTGATCTGAAATTCTGAATAAATTACCAAATACTAAAACCAAATCAAAACTAAGATAATTTTGCTCTTGAAAAACTTATTTTGCCCATCAGTCCCATGGTATAAACATGATGAGCTTTCTGTCAGCTTGCTAGGCGCAAGCTTCAAGAGGAGTGTGTAAGAGGTCACTTTCAATGTCGAGTCTACTATGTAGCTTTGTTCTAAAATGACACATGTTCCCTGGGGATTCTAACTGGGGGTTGAAGGAAGAAAGATGTACATGCCTTTCCCCATGAGATTAATGGATGTGTAGGGTTCTACCACAGTGGCTGTAACTTCATTTCACTTTTAGAACTTTCTCCCAGTACTTGCAGTTAAAAATAGTTCAGGCTATGTTGGCCTGGGTTATTTTTATCTGGAAAATAGGGACTAGAAATAGCATAGCAAGTATAGAAAGGAGAGTTGACCACAATAGGATGAAAATGCTCATAGACTTTCAAAAAGTCTTACTGTAGTAAGATGACATGGAAAGAGGGGCAGCAGAGGAGAGAGGTACAGGTTGAGGGCAATTCACTGAATGTTAACATGTGAATAATAAATAACAAGAACAATGAAAGGTTTTCTGTCTTGTGTAAGACAGAAGAGTATAAAACAGTTCCTTGTCCTTAGAACTTTCTGGAGAAAATACTTCAGGAATAAAAGATATATAAAGTTTTTGAGAAAAGCAAGATCAATGGAGGTTCAGAGTTGAGGGAGATACGGGGATGGGGAATGGGACTTAAGCTAGATGCAAAGGGATGTGGCAGATCTGAATTGTGGGAGCATAAATGGAGAAGGCAATGGCACCCCACTCCAGTACTGTTGCCTGGAGAATCCTATGGACAGAGGAGCCTGGTAGGCTGCAGTCCATGGGGTCGCTGAGGGTCGGACACGACTGAGCGACTTCACTTTCACTTTTACGCATTGGAGAAGGAAATGGCAACCCACTCCAGTGTTCTTGCCTGGAGAATCCCAGGGATGGGGGAGCCTTTTGGGCTGCTGTCTATGGGGTCAAACAGAGTCGGACACGACTGAAGTGACTTAGCAGCAGCAAACCAGTCAAAGAACTCACAGATGTACTAAGAGGAGTGAGAAGGGAAGCAAAAAGGCAGAAAACAGTTGTTTGCACCAATATATCAGGAATTATTTTTGATATTTTATGGTCATTCTCCCTCAATTTTCTACAGTGGCTTTACTTCCAACAGCAGGTTTAAATGAAGATGTTCTGCTCCTAATTTTATTCTGAAGTTTAATCTAAATCTATGCTTGTCTCTCACGCTGACCCACCCAATTTTCTCCAGTGTTTCCCTAAATTTCAGAATCTGTGTAGTTCTTTTTACGTGGGTTTGTATCTACAAGCCATCTTGAGTGAGCACAGGGCTACTTGTGGACAGCACCAGAAGCGCCTCAAGACGTCCTGCAGGGATCCCACAGCAGCCCCAGGGCGAGCATGTGGAGCACAGGAGTGAAGACGCCAGAAAGCCTCTGGAAAGGGGAGGACAGCACGGGGAGGTCAGCAGCGGTAGCAGTGAGCACCGCCAGCTTGAAGGAATGTGGAGAAGTAGAGCATGGAACTTTTTTCTTCTGGCTTTGGCTGCGAAATAAGTGTCAACAATTTCTGCTATAAATGGAAGGTTAAAAAGTGGGGCAAGAGGAGAAATGCAGGAGAGTCAGAGCAAGATAAAACAGTAATTATTTCCTTCCAATTGCTCAAGCCAAAACCTGGAGGCGTCCTCAGCTCCTTCCTTTCTCTCATCCCTCCATCTAATCCATCAACAAATCTCACTGACTCTCCTTTCAAAATATCTGCAGGTATGCAGCTACTGCTCTAACGAAAGCCTCCTCGAGCCAAGGCTGCTGGAAGAATTTCCCTCCCGCTTCTGCTTCCCTCCTGTGTACTCTCACACAGCAGCCACCAAGATCTTCCAGAAAAAACTCCTTTTCCAGAAAAAACTCTTCAGTGGCCTCCCACAGCACGCAGCATAGAACCCAGGGCTCTCGCCATGGCTTAGAGTCGAAATACTCCATGAAATGACCCTGTTTCCCAGGCCCTTCTTCACTGACCACGTCTATCATGCTCTCTCCCTCTCTCCCTCCACTGTGACCGCAGTGACCTTCTCCTCACTGTTTTCTGAACAAACCAAGCACGTTCCACGTCAGGGTCACAGTTCTGGCTATTTAATACTTTTACTTGGAATGTTCTTCTCCTACGTTTCCCTAGAACCCAGCCCCCTTCACCTCATTCAAGTCTTCTGTAAATATATTATTTAACCAATCCTATGTAAAAGAATATCCGCCTTGATCATCACTCGGTTCTTACCCGGTTCAATTTCTTGTCTTAGTATTTACCATCTAACATATCATGTACTTACTTACACATCTCTTTATTAACTCCCTCTCGCCACCCCACACCTCAAGGGGAATTTACACTCCATGAGAATGGGGGCGTTTTTGTTCCCGTTGTTCAGGTACTCCTAGCTCTGAGGATAGCACCTGTACATAGAAAGTACTCACTTCATACTATCTGGTGAATCAACAAACAAATGAAAAGATTATCAAGACGAGACTCAGAGTATATGACAAGGAGGAGCCATGAGTACATGTATTTTGCTTTGGAAAAGAAACTGGATTGGGGACACTAAATAAAGAAAATGAAAAATTCAAACCTAAGAAAATTTTATAGTGATTTCTATGAGCAAACAGACAGAGAGTACAGACACTACCCAAGCTCTTCAGAAATAAAACTGTGGAGCTTCCCTAGGAGTCTAGTGGTTAAGAATCGACCTGCCAATGCAGGGGACACGGGTTCACTCCCTGATCTGGTAAGATCCCACATGCTGTGGACCAACGAAGCCTTTGCGCCGCAACTCCTGAGCACACGCTCTAGAGCCGTGCTCCACAGCAAGAGAAACTGCCACAGTGAGAAGCCCATGCGCCGCAACTGAGAGGAGCCCCCGCTCATCACAACTAGAGAAAGCCCGGATGCAAGAAGGAAGACCCAGCACAGCCAAAAAGAAATAAGTACATTTTTAAAAAAGAAATAAAATCTGTGACTTGGTTCTGAAAAAATGTGATAACTGAAACACAAAACATTCCAATAAAGATGGCATAACATTCTAATAAAGAGTCACGATTAAGAAATACGGTATGAAACAAACCATTGTAAGGGAAGACTTTGGTTAATCATTTGTCAGTTTTATTTTTTTTTATTGTTTCTTTGTTTTGCTTTTTAGAATGGAAAGCTTTTAGCTGGAGCAGAAAGAGTCAAAGACAAGCTATGAATATGGTTCAGTGTGATCTGAAGGCCATCCTGTAGTCACAAACAATGTTTCAAGTGCAGAAACAAGGGCAAAGTGGAAAGGGAGGTAGAATACAAATGCAGCATTAAAATGCATCGATGAAACACTGTCCAGGAATGTGTGCAAATGAAAGGCAGACTGAAACAGTGGGTGCTGCTTTAAAAGCCTAAAGAGAAAAATTAAATAAAAACAACTAAGCTGATAACATCAATCCAAAGGCATACTGGGAAGGCTAAGGCTTCAGAAAACATGCTAGAAGATGAACAAAGACAGATTTCATGCCTGATAGAGGAAAAAGGGGAAGGGAAAGCAGAGAATGAACACATAAATCAGAAACAGAGCAGGAAAACAGTTCCAACTAGGGAAGTAAGAGACAGTAGGCCTGCTTCAGGGAAAATGGCTTTCACAGCAGAGCAAAAAAAAGAGGTGAATAAAGAACACCTAGGGTAGTCAGGGAGGAATTAGAGAGAGGAGGAAAATTTTAACTAGACTATCAGATAAGCCAAACAAACAGTAGAGTGATGTGAACAGAAGGGAGAAGGAAGTCATAAATGTTCAAGCATAGCCTCAAAAATGGCACAAAACACGCCAAAATTAGTTAAGTGGGAATAGTTAACTTTTATAGGAGATGCGGCATCAAGTTGCAGATACAAGAATGAAGTAAATCAAAAGTCAGTCAGTTTTGTCACTCACCAGCCCTCTGACCTTGAACAAGTCACTTAACCTCTCTGGGACTTATTTCCTCTCTTTAAAAAAAAGTGTGTGTGTGTGTGCATGTGTGTGTAGGGGTAAGTGAAAAATGGGTGATCATTCTAAGTCTTTTTTTCCTCCAGCTTATTAAAGAGAGAAAGACAAGAAAAGCACAGAACTCTTTTAAAGAAAGAAATCAGAAAAGGAGAAATTTTTTTAAATGAGCAAAGTTAATGAGTTTTGCACAGTGCTTTACAGTTAAAAAGTGCTTTTACACGCATGATTATACACACTCCTCACAGGAAGCCTGAGAGACAGAAAAGGCAGGCATCATTTAACAGCATTTTCCAAATAGAGTAACTGAGGCTCAGAAAGATTAAGCAGCTGGCTCAAGGACACAGAAACACTGGCAGATCCAGGATCTAACCCAGGTGTCATCGCAGCGCAAAGTCCACTATCCTTCTGAGTTCAGATGGCCTCCTCCTGTGTGACCAAGGTGTTTCAGGACATTTCTGAGGCTTATTAGATAGTAGATAAGGGGAGAGCTATACACATTTAGACAACAATCTGTTAATTTAAAATAAAACTCCTTTAGAATTAAAGAAACTACCCTATATGTAAACTAATTCACCATACAAAACGTATTTTCTACAAAGTTGAACTTGTTTGTCACAACCTATTAAGACGATTCTTTCAGGGGCTTCCCTGGTGGCTCAGTGGTAAAGACTCTGCCTGCTAATGCAGGAGACATTGATCCCTGATCCAGGAGGAAGCCACATGCCTCAGAGCAACTGAGCCCACGCACCACAACTACTAAGTCTATGCTCTGGAGCCAGGGAACCCCAACTCCTGAGCCCACACACTGCGGTTTTGTTTGGTTTTCTTCGTAGTATCTAAGAGGACTGACACCACATCTCTGTGGTAGTGATGATAAAGGATCAGGTCGGTCCTTTGCTCTAAAAGCCATAATCAGCTAGAGCTGCCCAATTAACTGTGGGACTAGTGAAAAATCTCAGGAATACAATCTGCTGCTTATTGGTCTTGTTTTATCACTCCTTAGAGTAAGCTTTAGACAAAATTAGAAAAATACATATAATCCTAGCAGTTTTAACAGGCAAACGGTTTCCTTCAGAGTGGTTAAGAAGCTCGTACTGAACAGTTCCTCATTTCCCCAGGACTTACATTCCTCTGTATTATTCTTCCTCTACCCCACAAGTTAAAGGCACCACCTATGATTTCTTGTAGTCCACACAACGTTACTCTTCACAATCAGTAGGCCATGATTCCCTCCTCTTGCACACCATAGCAAGTCGTCTTGACGAAAGGAAGGGTGTGAAAAAGCATTAAAATCCATTAACTAAAGGATTAAAGGGCAGCTTAAGGGCAGAAAGGAGGAAAATCCCAAAAAAGGACCAGAGAAAATGGAAACTGGAGCGCAGTGACTACAATCATGTTCCTGTTTTTCTCCTTCACGTTCCTGTACTTTTTTCATCCTTCCCTTCTAGTTCCTCTTTTAAAGTAGCTGGACAAACAGTGGCCAGATAAGCATACTAGAAGCAGAAACTTGGGAGAAATTGAAAAAAATACCAAATGAGCCACAGCCAATTATAAATTATACATCATCTCATTAGCAGGCCCTGACATATACAAAGACCATACAGAACAGATAGTGTAAATGAAGAACATCAAATCTTGGTCAGAAAACCTGAATTTAAGTCCGGGTATGCTGCAGGATTAGAAGGAAATGGCAACCCACCCCAGTACTCTTGCCTGGAGAATCCCATGGACAGAGGAGCCTGGCAGACTACAGTCCAAGGCGTCATAGAGTCAGACACGACTGAGAGACTCACTCACACACACGTGCTGCAGGATTACCAACAAGTGACCTAACTTTTCTAATCTATAAACAGGTATAATACACCAACAACCTAAGTATTTTACAGAGCTGCTGTGAAAATCTGAGAAAAATACTGCATATTCAAGGCAAGTACCTTTCAGAGTCACCATAATGTTGTAAAGGATAATAAAATACTTAACTGAAGACCCTCTCTTGCAATCACATTGTTGTTGTTATTCAGTCTGAATATATAGCACCCATATTATGCCTCTCTTAAGAGTTATACTGACTCCCCTGGTGGTCCAATGGTTAAAAATCTGCCTGCCAATGCAGGGGATGCAGGTTTGATCCCTGGTCTGGAAAGATTCCACATGCTACGGGGCAAAAGCCCGTGGGCCACAAATGCTGAAGCCCGTGCTCCCCAGAGATCATACTCTGCAACAAGAGAATTCACAGTAATGAAAACTAGAGAGTAGCCCCCACTCGTCACAACCAGAGAAAGCCCGCAGAGCAACGAAGACTCAGCACAGCCAAAAAATTTTTTTTTTGAGAGAGAGAGATATACTGAAATAAGCATGATGAGGCAGATAAATTTAACTGGCTTTTCAGTCACTACCTGAAACAAATACTGTATAGTCACCTAATACAACTGTTTATATAGTCCTAATATAAACTACAATTATTCACATAAAAGGCTAATGCTCTCACAAAATATATACAGCAAATTGTAGTTCCAATAGTGTGCTAAGCAATCTATATCTTCTCATTTAATATCCTCCCCATATTCAGTATGGTAGAAAAAGCACCAGGCTTGATGTCTGAATGACCTAAGTTTGAATCCCAGCTAGGTTATTGTAAGTGGTAGGTCTTCACCAACTAGGAGCTAAAACATCCTCAAACATAAAGTAAGAATAATACTACTTACTTCATAGGATTAAAATTACTGCGACCATGTCTGTATTGAGCCTAAGCTGGTAACAGCACACTGAGTTTGCTCATTATATGGTGGCTGGTAATTTGACTGCCTTCCCATTCCTGAAAGTAAGCATCTTCAATTTCTTTTAGGAATGCTTAAAATCACACAATCAAACAAGATTACCAAAACCTCTCTCATCCAAGAAGTACAATGAAAGGGAGTCCCTGAGACTATTCATAGATCCTGAAACCGGGTCCCCAAAATTAAGGTAAGCAAGCCTAAGATCAAATCTCAAGAATTTAAAATCCATCGTTCCTTCACATGATCTGGGTAGTCAGGTGATTTAAAACCTCAATGGCCCTTCAGCCACAGGCATTCCCAGGAAGCGGGTGGCTATTTCCTAATAGCCTCCCATTAGGAGACACTTTTCTAAGAGCTGGGCTGACTGCTATTCCTTCCCTGAGAAGGACAGTTAAAAACAGGAAGATCGGAGAAAAGAGGATTTAGCTTAATTTGGAAAGCTAAATTAACTAAGGAAAGCAGATCAAGGAAGATTTAGGACACTATCTTTTTCATGACTTCACCTTAAGCTTGTGCCCCAACTACATCCATACTTGGGTCAGTTTTGTACTGTTACATTAATACGCCTTCAAGCTTTTCCTGCGCTAGAGTTCATGACTATATTCAGATTTGGTCCATAATAAAAGTTGAAAAATACACATGCATATAAATGAAAATTTCATTAAAGACCAAAGTTGAGGTTTAATCAGGCCCTTGTTTCCTTCCAGCTTAAAGTTAAGTAAGCGTTCAACTTTTTTTTTTTTGAGACTATATGATATTAAGACATGTGCCTTCATCCAACAACGAAGCAGCAGTTCATAAATTCGACTTTACATTGTATTTTCTCACCGGATTTTCATGTTTAGAACTTTCCTTATTGCCTATGCTCAGCCTTGAGTCACACATAACGACTGCCAAAACAGACGAAGTGACACACACAAAAGAACTGCTGGGAAGATTCAGTGTCTGTGTATAAACACCCACGTGTGATGACCTCTTTAAACAATCTCCTCAGACTCACAATATCGGACAGAGATGGATGGTGGAAGAAGGTGGAGTAGAGTGGCCTGGAATGGAACTGGATACAAAGAAAAGACTAAGATCTGGGAAGTCAAACGGAAAGAGAGTATAAAGAAGGAAAGAGTTTATCATTTATCGCACTGAGGAGGGAAGAGGGATTAGACCAGGTAGGAATGAAAGAATCTGTTAGGGAAAAATCTACAATAGTAAAGAGAAAACAAAGAGATTTCATCAAATTGAGACGTTAGAGTGAGCCCTCCCTCATGATCCAATTCCGTATTTTTTTCCAGAAAGCTAAACAGTTCTTTTTCAACAGAGGGATTATACTAACAAAAGCAAATAACGGAAACCTATGCTAAAAATGTAACCTACCTACACAGAGAGATCTGAAAACGGAAATACTTCTTCTCCTGTTTAGTAATGGGTTTCAGAACAGTAGGGACAGGGAGATGGATGCGAGCTCTAAGAGGGGGAGGGGAGGAGCCAAGCTCTTCCTGAATGCAAGGAGTCTTTGGCCTACACGCTTATTTTCAAATGTACCTTTTTGTGGTCAGGTGGCAGATTCTTAACTAGACACACAACCTTGGACTGTGTAAGCCAGAGTCTGATGAGTGCTTCAAAGTGCATGGGGGCTTGAAGAGCCGATGCAAACACCAGCCTGAGGTAGAACCCAGCACTTGCTCTGGGTTGCACTCCGATAATCCCCATCGCGCGGCTACAACTCCTGCGACGTTTGACGCGACTAACACAGTGTAATGGACGAGACAAAACAGCAGCGTCCAAGGGGAGCCTAAATTTAGCCAGAAGACCAGACAATTAGACAAAGTGCGTGAACCGGTAGTAGGTGGATGATATCCGTTTTCTCCACGGGTTGCTGCACAAGAAGGAAATCCCTTTTACACACACAAGCCGCGTTCCTCGCCCCGCGCCCACCCCTAGCACACACTTACTTTCGTCCGGCCATTGATTTTGTAGTTGCCCAGCTTCCCGTTACAGTGACGGATCAGGTCGTCCATGTTGTTCATAAGCAGCCCGATGGTTTCGCAGCCGGGCTCCTTGCCCTCGATCCAGGTGATCTTATCGCCTCGGATGTCCTTGGACGAGTCGCTCTTCTGGCTGACTAGCTGCCCGTCCGTGAACTTGCCGGTGTCGTGCAGGGCGCGCACCTCGTCGCCGATCTGCTGCCCGGTCTCCTTGCCCAGGAAGTCGTCCACCACGCAGATGCCGTGCTTGTTCATGCAGGGCACGATGTACTCCAGCGCCAGCTTCAGTGCCGGCAGCGGCTTCGTCTGCCCGTTGGGCCGCAGGCCGCCGTGGCTCAGCCCCTCGCCCGGCGCGTTACTTGGCGGGTACAGGTTCGCCTTCTCATCGTACAGCGACCGGCCGGCCAGCGGCTCCTCCTTCGCGGGCTCCGCCTCGGCGGCCGCCGCTACCCTACCCTGACCACCCGAGGCCGCGCGGGGCGGGGACGCGGCCGCCGCGGGGTCGCCCGTGGGCTTGGCCTTCGCCTTCGCCTTGGCCGCGTCTCCGGAGGCCCGCGGGCCCGCGGCCTCGACGGCTCGATCCCGGCGCGGCGCCGCCTTCCTGGCCTCCCTGGCTCCGGCGGCCCTGGGCGGCGGCGCGGGGCCCGGCTGCTGCTGTTGGCCCGTGCCGGGGGCAGGAGCGTTCTCGCCGACCTGGCACACAAGCTTGTGCTTCTTCCAGTCCTGGCGCTGGTGCTCCTTGCTGCAGTAGAAGGAGCTGCGGCAGCGGCTGCAGCGCAGCAGGTTCTCCATCTTCCCGCACAGCTCGCAGTACTGCCGGTCTCGCTCGCTCGGGCTCGGCCCGCCGGGCCCGCCGCTGTCATTGGCCATGGCGGCGACGGCGGCGGCAGTGGAGGCGGCGGCCGAGCAGGAGGGGTGGCGGCCGGACGGCCTGGCCTGGGTCCGGGGAGCGGGCGGAGCGGCAGGGGCCGTCACTGCGCCATGCGCCCGCCGGCCCTCGCCTCAGGAGACCGGCGCCCCGCGCGCTCGGCCCGGCCGCTTCCTCGTCCTTCGGTCGCGCGGCGCAGCGCCGGCCGCCGCCTCAGCGCCTCATGCGAGGGGAGGGCCGAAGGGGCCGCGGCCGCGCGTTCGCGCCTGGGCCCGGGCGGCGCCGGGGCCGCCTCCGCGCTCCCGCACTCGGCCAGCCGGGCCTCAGAGCCGCCTCCGGAGGCCCCCCGCCCCCGCTGACCCCGCCCCAAGCGGGCTGGGGACGCGGAGGGGCCGGCCCGCCAGCGGCGGAAGGGTGGGGGCCGCGCCGCCGCAGCAGGGCCCGCGCCCCGCACGGTGCCTACACCTGCTGGGCAGAGCGCGCCCGCGGAGTCGCCGCGGAGCGGGGCGGCCTTAATATGGCTGCTGTTTGTGTGGGACCAACTGGGTGTGTTCCAGGCGCGCTCCAGACTAGGTTGCAAGGTGGCTGTTGCCATCGTCGTGTGGCGTCGGAGGAAACGGAAATTCAGAGAAGTAAAGACACTTGCCCAAGGTCACGCAGATCTGAAACTGAATCCAGGAATCAGATTCTGTAAGATTCCAAGGCTCCTTTTTCCTTGGTGTAGTGTAAACAAGGTGTAAAACAAGGTGTATTTCAAGAAGGCCTGGAATGGTTAAAAGCAAAAATGTGTGGTGTCAACCCAAGCCCCTGTGCCCATTTTGAGCCAAATTTAAAGGTACTGAAGTGTGATTTTTTAAAAAAATCACTTTTAAGCCCTGTGAAATCTTGCCGAGTTTAAAACCTCATGAAAAAATGTTTGGCTACCTAGTTAATTATAATCAATGCTCACTGCAGTGTCCACATTCAGGCACTTAAGCTCAAACTGCTGCAACGACTCCTGAAAAAGTGGATGGGGGCGGCGGCAGGAGAGGTGGCAAGTAAGCGTTACTACATTTACGACTTCTTAAAAATATCTGTTGTTAAAATATGTGCTATGCTGATGAATACAATTCTTTCTTTTATAGAACATAAAAACCTTACCAGAAATAAGCCAAGGGTGTTTCTTTCTGCCTGCCATTTATTTTTAGAAGAAAAAGGGCTGTGATTTAGATTTTTACAGTCTTTTTTGAGCACATGCTCATGTGGGAAATGCTGTGTTAGACTTGTGTATCATTTGAATAGACTGCAGGTAACTTCAGCAGTCCTTGAGATTAACAACACAAGAGCTGAAATGTGTGAGGTTAAAAGCAGAAGACCATAAGGAATTATAATTCACTTTATAGAATAGTTTTAGAAAAACTGGTTTGAATCCAAAAACTCTTGATCAACTACACAGAACTTAAAACTGTCACTAAATTCTGCCATATAAGTAAATAGTATATTGGAGATACAATCTAGTGAAAGAGGACAGTAATTCCCATTAGCTTGACCTTTGGAATACTCAAATAAGTATTTTGTCCACAGCTTCAAATTCCAAACCAAACTAAAAATCCAACTCTGTAAAAAATCAAGACTTGGATCTATCTCAGATGTATATGCAACTTTTCCCAGAGCTTTATTAAATAAAGTGTCATTGTTTCATATATTACTAATTAGACTGTTTAACAGTGTATTGGGCTTTCCTAGTGGCTCACGTGGTAATCTGCATGTAATGCAGGAGACCCAGGTTCCATCCCTGGGTCAGGAGGAGCCCCTGGAGAAGGGAATGGCTACTCACTTTGTGTTCTTGCCTGGAGAATTCCATGTACAGAGGAACCTGGCAGTGTACTAGGAGCATGCTGACTGCCAGACTGTCCAGTGTGACACCAGTGAAATAGCTACTCTGCATACACTCAGGAGGTATATAGTTCAATGCAGGAGGCAGAAATGTAAACAAATAATGACAACCTGGAGTTCAGAGTAAGTGCGTTAAGAGAGAGATCTGGGTAGGGTGGGATGGGAAAAAAAAGTTGCTCAGAGGGTAAAGAATCTGCCTGCAACATGGGAGACCTGGGTTCGATCCTAGGTGGGAAAGATTCCCTGGAGGAGGGCCTGTTAACCCACTCAAGTATTCTTGCCTGGAGAATCCCATGGACAGAGGAGCCTGGGGGGCTACAGTCCATGGGGTCGCAGAGTCGGAGATGACTGAGCGACTAAGCAATGCCCTGCCCATTACACTAATCAAAATTTCAAATAGATTAATTTAGGAAGTCTTAAAAATGGCTTTTAAAAGTTAGCTTTTAAAACATTTTGATGTACGTGAATTATAAAAATAAAATGTGTTTTCAATACAAGTGAAATCTAAAACTTCTTGGACTTCCTTTTGCGTAATAATAACTGATTCTTAACTATTCTCACATTTACTAAGATACAGTTATTCTACAAAGACTTTGATTCTTCTAAATTTAATTTTTTGTAGATATTAAAAGTAGTCCAGCTATATCTTTGAAACTTCCTATTTAGGTCTATGGCATTCAAAGAAGTGTATTTACATCTCTATGCTTTTTTTTTCCATATGTTTCACTGATATCTACTTAATAGCTGTCCATATCAAAACCTTTATTAGCTTTCATTTTGTTCCAATTATACAAAATCACAAACTAAACATGTATGTTTAGTATGTATGTATGTTGGTAAACATGTATGTATGTTGAAGATACTTAGTCAAAGGTGACACTTTCAACGTTTCCATGAGTAGAATGAATATAAAATGTTTCAAATATTTGCAGAGATCAGTGATTTCAGAGTTTTCACTTATTCAGGTTTAATAATCTGTAAACTCATTCCAACTTAGTGAAGTTTCATCAAACCATCTGCCAACCATGCAGTAGCCAGTGAATGACCAGTTCACCAAGGAGATCCTAGAACTCCTAACAATGTAGCTGTTGTCATTTATTCAAATATTATAGAGAAGATTGACACTGCTGTGCAGGAATTTATGTTATAAACCCTATAGAGGGCACTTTGTGCCAAAATCTCTGTTCTAAGCATTTTACAAATATTAGCTCATTTAATCTTTATAATCACCATGAGATGAGGACTATTCTTATGTCCATTTATAGAAAATGAAACGAGCAAGGCAATGAGACAAGTAGCTCTAGGAGTGTAACCTAATACTTCGGGGAGAACAAAAGCTTGTGTCTCCCCAAGCCAGGAATTAGTACAACTCATTCCCTTCCCCCAACCTAATCAAAATCAACTGTTCTAAAAATTGAAGAAAGAATTAAAAAAGTAGAGCTGTTGTCATCACCATATCAGACCAACTTGGACCAACACCTCTTTGGTTTTCCTGTGTTCTGGCAATGTTTACTGAAACTATAAAGGAGTAACCTCTATGAGCTGACAAGAGCCTTCCAAAAAAAAAAAAAAAAGAGGCAGAGCTGAGGTTAAATGCAAAGGACAGAGTTAAATGAGGAAATGGATTTAGAGTGACTGTGTTGACTCTTGAGGAAAACCCAGTGAACAGGCTTTATCGTCAAGGGACTAGTCCTACTTCTCCTTTAAAAATGTTTAAAATGCACAAGAGAGTGTCTTTTCTGCTCAGGAAATCAAACATCTGATTATTAACTAATGACCTCTTGTTTTCCCATCTGTGACAATCTTGTTTTAATAGGTTACAGAGAGCAGAAAAATCACAAGTATAATATAGGCATCCCACCAAGATAAACAGGAAAGCGATCTTTGAGTTCTGGGAAAAGCAACTAAAAATTTGAGCCATTTTCTAACTATAGTATCGGGACACACACAAGGAGGTGTTGTTGGAAAACAGCACCTGCTCTTCCCTGAACTGGGGGTTCTGCCAGTGGCACACATGAGCTATGTGCTTTCCCACGTAGTTGAACCAGCTTTACTGTTCACCGAGCTTATTTCCTTATGAAAACAAAATATTTAGATAGACTTTCTGTATATGCAGGAAAATTTATCACCCACTTTATCAGCTAATGGTTTAAAACTTTTGCACTAATCCAGTTAATAATCAATCATCTCATCTCAAGAAATATAACATGAAACTTTACAACCATTGCTCATTATAATGATTTATAATTCTCCTGCAATGCAGGAGACCTGGGTTCAATCCCTGGGTTGGGAAGATCTCCCGGAGAAGGGAAAGACTACCCACTCCAGTATTCTGGCCTGGAGAATTCCAAAGGGGGTCGCAAAGAGTTCGACACAACTGAGTGATTTTCTCTTTCATTCACTTATTTATTTATTTATACAATATAAGTAAATATAATCGGTTAATGTAATTACACTGTGAGTTGTGTTTTTTGCTGTTAACAAACATTACCTTAATGTTGAACCATCTTTTAATATAGTCCCAATCAGTAACTTACACCATCCCAGGTTAAAAACAGCTCCATTTTTTCTATAACTTTTTTTGTAGAAAAATGTGAACATACACCAAAGTAGAGATAGTAGTATAATCAGTCTCAGTCCTAATTAGGTCAATAATTATCAACTTCACAATTATCAACATTTTTATACTCTTGTGGCCTCCCTATCTTGCCTTTTATTTGGGGGAGAGGGCTGCACCTTGTGGCTTGGGAGATCTTGTTTCCCTGACCAGGGATTGAACTGTGGCAGTGAAAGTGTGGAGTCCTAACCACTGGACTGCCAGGGAATTCCCTCCATTTTACCTTTTTATTTAAATTTATTTTTTAAGTTATAATTGATATATGACAATTGTATTCATTTTAGATGTACAATATAATGACTTAATATGTGTATATTTTGTGAAACAATTACCACAGTAAGTTTAGCTAACAGTCATCATCTCGCACAATTACAATCTTTTTTTTTATGGTGAGAACTTTTAAGATCTACTCTCTTACCAACTTTTAAACCTGCAATACAGTGTTGTTAGCTATAGACACTATTCTGTACATTAGAGCTCCAAGACTTACTTATGTTTAACTGAAAGTTTATAGCTTTGGACCATTTCACCTACCCTCTACCTACCACCTCTGGCAACCGTTAATCTTTTCTTGGTATCTATGAGTCAGTTTTTTATTTTAGTTTTTTAGAAATCACATACAAGTGGAATCATACAGTATTTGTCCTTCTCTGACATTTCACTCAGGATAATGCCCTTGCAGTCCATCAATGTTATTGCAAAAGGTAAAATATACTTTATTTTTATGGATGAATAATATTCACATATATATATTTACAGTTATATTTCACATTTTCTTTATCATTTATCTGTCAGTGGTCATCTAGGTTGCATCTGTATCTTGGTAATTTTATGTAATGTTGCTATGAACATGAAGGGGAAGATATCTTTTCCAGTTAGTGTTTTCCTTTTCTTCAGATAAATACCCAGAAGCGTAATTGCTAGATCATTTGTAAATTCTACTTTTATTTTTTTGAGGAACTGCCATACAGTTTTTCACAGTGGCTGCACCAATTTATATCCCCATGAAAAGTGCACAAAAGGTTTTCTTTTTATCGTATCCTTGCCAACACGCATTTCTTGTCTCTGATAATGGCCATTCTAACAGATGTGAGATGATATTTCATGGTGCTTTTGATTTACATTTCCCTGATGATCAGTGATGTTGGGCACCTTTTCATATACCTGTGACCAACTGTATGTCTTCTTTGGGAAAATGGCTATTCAGACCCTCTGCCCACTTTTTAGTTGAATTGTTTATTCTTTTTCTGTAATATATAGTATATCAGATACATGATTTGCAAATATTTTCTCCCATTCTGTAGAATGCCTTTTTATTTTGCCGATGGTTTCTTTTGCTGTACAGATCTTTTTAGTAACACATGCAGTCCCATGTGTTACTTTGATTTTGTTGCCTTTGTTTTTGGTGTTAAATCCAAAAAAAATCACTGCCAAGACAAATGTCAGAGAACGCCCCCCTGCCATATTTTCTTCTGAGAGTATTATGGCTTCAGGTATTACATTCAAGTTTTTAATCCATTTTGAGCTGATTTTGGGTGTGGTGTAAGATAGGAGTCCTATTTCATTCTTTTGTATGTGACTGTCTAATTTTCCCAACACAATTTATTAAAGAAACTATCTTCTCCCCATTATATATTCTTGATTCCTTTGTCATAAATTAATTGACCATATATGTGGGTTTATTTCTAGGCTTTCTGTTCTATTCCTTTGACCTATGTATCTGTTTTTATGCTAATACCGTATGTTTGTGTGTATTTTTCATCTTTTATATACATTTTCCATGATCCCATCTCTTTGTCAGGAGACATTCTTATTTAAATATGCTTGACAGTCCTACCCACATCAAATGGGAGGTCCAGTTCCCTCCCTAAGGGTCTGCAAATCTCTGACCAGGAGCAAAAAGATGGGGGAGGTTGGGCAGGGGGAGTACAGTTTTCATTCTTAACGGCCATCCCTGACTCTGAATTTCTGTTCTCATAAATCTAAAGTTCTCACTCTTTTCCCTGTTCTCTTTCTTCTGCTCTGAAAAGACCCTCGATTACTTTTGGACTCTGTGGGAGAGTGGAAGGGTGGGATGATTTGGGAGAATGGCATTGAAACATGTATAATATCATATGTGAAATGAATTCCCAGACCAGGCTCGATGCATGATACAGGATGCTCAGGGCTGGTGCACTGGGATGACCCAGAGGGATGGTATGGGGAGGGAGGTGGGAGGGGGGGTCAGGATGGGGAACATGTGTACACCCGTGGTGGATTCATGTTGATGTATGGCAAAACCAATACAATATTGTAAAGTAATTAGCCTCCAATTAAAATAAATACATTTATATTAAAAAAAAAAAAACTCAACTCTTTTTAAAGTTCTTTTTCTTCTGTTCCTCCTCGGGAGTCTTTTCACATTGTTTTGGCTACTCCATTTTAGAGTACCCTTCACACTAAACTCTGCAGGAAACTGAATTTTCTCGTTATATAGCTTAATCCCTGGGCTCTGGGCTGGCCTTCAGATATCAGGCTGCTCACTAACATTATCTCTAAGGCAGTATACTCAGGTACTTTCTCTTGAAAGTACTGGATGAATTTGAAATTTCACCCTCTCATGTGGAAGAAAATGATATGGGATTTATATTCCTACTCATATCGTATTTACACACACTTCCTCCACCTTCAGGAGGCAAAAGTAGTCATAGTTTAAGATTTTTCCTCCATTACATTACTTCTTATTAATATTTAGTCATTATTTTATTAAAATATTTTCTCAGCTCATTATTTTTTTTAAATTACTCTTTATTATATCATACAATTTCCCCACAGCTGACTGATCTCTTTTCTGCACATCTAACTCCTACTCACTCAGCAAAGCTCATCTGAAATCCCGTTTCTCTCACAAAATGTGTATATACAAAAGCTTGTGTAAATAAACACCCCACTAGTCTTAATGTAGTTTTTTACACATCACAAAGGACTTGCACATACAAATTCTCATTTGATGCTCTCGATGTTGTTAGGACTTTCATTTTACAAAAGAGAAAATTCAATCTTTGTGCAACTGAACAACTAACCCAAGGATATACTGTTAAATTGACTACAGTTTCGCATTTCAGGGAAAAGATCTGTTTTCCTTTTACCTTTTGACCCCTTCACTCAAGGTCTGTTTGTTTTTTGGTTGGTGGTGTTTACTATAGCTTTGCAATATAGTTTGAAATCAGAAAGTGTGATGTCTCCAACTTTGTTCTTCTTTCTCAGAATTACTTTGGTTATTCAGGGTCTTTTGTGGTTCCACACAAATTTTAGATTTGTTTTTTTCCGTTTCTATGGAAGTCTCCTCTGGGGTCACTGCTCCTTTCTCCTGGGTCCTGATGCACAAGGGGTTTTGTTTGTGCCCTCCAAGAGTCTCTGTTTCCCCAGTCCTGTGGAAGTTCTGAGGTCAAATCCCACTGACCTTCAAAGTCAGATTCCCAGGGGCTTCCCAGTCCCTTTGTCAGATATCCAGGTTGGAAAGCCTAGAACTTTCACAACAATGTGAGAACTGCTTTGGTGTAATGGTGCTGCAATTGGTATATTTCCCACCTGGTGGCTCAATAGTGGGCAACCTCCTGCCCGGTGACTTATAACTTCTCTGCAGAGTGCATCATGTGAAATGCCAGGCTGGATGAAGCTCAGCCTGAAATCAAGATTGCCAGGAGACATATCAGTAACCTCAGATATGCAGATGATACCACCGTTATGGCAGAAAGTGAAGAAGAACTAAATAGCCTCTTGAAAGTCTCCATTTTAGAGTACCCTTCACACTAAACTCTGCAGGAAACTGAATTTTCTCGTTATATAGCTTAATCCCTGGGCTCTGGGCTGGCCTTCAGATATCAGGCTGCTCACTAACATTATCTCTAAGGCAGTATACTCAGGTACTTTCTCTTGAAAGTACTGGATGAATTTGAAATTTCACCCTCTCATGTGGAAGAAAATGATATGGGATTTATATTCCTACTCATATCGTATTTACACACACTTCCTCCACCTTCAGGAGGCAAAAGTAGTCATAGTTTAAGATTTTTCCTCCATTACATTACTTCTTATTAATATTTAGTCATTATTTTATTAAAATATTTTCTCAGCTCATTATTTTTTTTAAATTACTCTTTATTATATCATACAATTTCCCCACAGCTGACTGATCTCTTTTCTGCACATCTAACTCCTACTCACTCAGCAAAGCTCATCTGAAATCCCGTTTCTCTCACAAAATGTGTATATACAAAAGCTTGTGTAAATAAACACCCCACTAGTCTTAATGTAGTTTTTTACACATCACAAAGGACTTGCACATACAAATTCTCATTTGATGCTCTCGATGTTGTTAGGACTTTCATTTTACAAAAGAGAAAATTCAATCTTTGTGCAACTGAACAACTAACCCAAGGATATACTGTTAAATTGACTACAGTTTCGCATTTCAGGGAAAAGATCTGTTTTCCTTTTACCTTTTGACCCCTTCACTCAAGGTCTGTTTGTTTTTTGGTTGGTGGTGTTTACTATAGCTTTGCAATATAGTTTGAAATCAGAAAGTGTGATGTCTCCAACTTTGTTCTTCTTTCTCAGAATTACTTTGGTTATTCAGGGTCTTTTGTGGTTCCACACAAATTTTAGATTTGTTTTTTTCCGTTTCTATGGAAGTCTCCTCTGGGGTCACTGCTCCTTTCTCCTGGGTCCTGATGCACAAGGGGTTTTGTTTGTGCCCTCCAAGAGTCTCTGTTTCCCCAGTCCTGTGGAAGTTCTGAGGTCAAATCCCACTGACCTTCAAAGTCAGATTCCCAGGGGCTTCCCAGTCCCTTTGTCAGATATCCAGGTTGGAAAGCCTAGAACTTTCACAACAATGTGAGAACTGCTTTGGTGTAATGGTGCTGCAATTGGTATATTTCCCACCTGGTGGCTCAATAGTGGGCAACCTCCTGCCCGGTGACTTATAACTTCTCTGCAGAGTGCATCATGTGAAATGCCAGGCTGGATGAAGCTCAGCCTGAAATCAAGATTGCCAGGAGACATATCAGTAACCTCAGATATGCAGATGATACCACCGTTATGGCAGAAAGTGAAGAAGAACTAAATAGCCTCTTGAAAGTGAAAGAGGAGACTGAAAAGTTGGCTTAAAACTCTACATTCAAAAAACTAAGTTCATGGCATCTGGTCCCATCACTTCATGGCAAATAGATTGGGGAAAAAATGGAAACAGTGTCAGACTTTATTTTTTTGGGCTCACTGTGGATGGTGACTGCAGCCATGCAATTAAAAGACACTTGCTCCTTGGTATAAAAGCTATGAAAAACTTATAGACAGCATATTAAAAAACAGAGACATCACTTTGCCAGCAAAGGTCCAGTCAAAGCTATGATTTTTCCAGTAGTCATGCATAGATGTGAGAGTTGGACCATAAAGAAGGCTGAGTGCTGAAGAATTGATGCTTTGGAATTGTGGTTCTGGAGAAGACTCTTGAAAGTCCCTTGTACTGCAAGGAGATCAAACCAATCAATTCTAAAGGAAATCAATCCTGAACATTCATTGGAAAGACTGATGCAGAAGCTGAAGCTCCAATACTTCAGCCACCTGATGCAAAGAACTGACTCATTGGAAAAGACCCTGATGCTGTGAAAGAGTGAAGGCAGGGAAAGAAGGGGATGATTGGATGGCATCACTGATTCCATGGACATGAGTTTGAGCAAACTCTGGGAGATAGTGAAGGGCAAGGAAGCCTGGCATGCTGCAGTCCATGGGGACACAAAGTGACACAAGTGAGTGACTAAATAGCATTTAGTGGGAAAATGCCATGGGAATTTTGATAGAGATTACATTGAATCTGTAGAATGTTTTGGGTTGTATGGACATTTTGAAAATACTAATTCTTCCAATTCATGAGCATGGAACATGTTTCTGCTTATTTGTATCTTCTTCAGTCTCTTTCATCAATATCTTATCATTTTTAGTGTATAAGTCTTTCACCTCCTGGTTAAATTTATTCCTAAGCTTGTTTTTTTTTTTGATGCAGTTTCAAATGGCACTGTTTTCTTAACTTCTCTTTCTGATAGTTTGTTATTGGTGTATAGAAACAAACATATATAT
>SJYT01057799.1:291369-315183 GCA_006410635.1 Cephalophus harveyi | reverse complement strand
TCTAATAGTTATTTGGTGGAGTCTTCAGAGTTTTCTATATACATAATATCATGTCATCTGCAAATAGAGAACTCTTCTGTGATTTGGATTCCTTTTCTTTTTCTTGCCCAGTTACTGTGGCTAGGACTTCCAATGCTCTGCTGAATGAAAGTGATGAGAGTGAGCGTTCTTCTTTTGTTTCTGATCTTAGAAGGAAAGCTTTCTACTTTTCACCATTGAGTATGATGCTAGCTGCTACTGTTGTTGCTGTTCAGTCGCTAAGTCACATCTGACTCTTTGTGACCCCATGGACTGCAGCATGTCAGGCTTCCTTGTCCTTCACTGTCTCCCAGCATTTGCTCAAATTCATGTTCACTGAGTCAGTGATACCATCCAACCATCTCATCCTCCGTTTCCACCTTCTCCTCCTGCCCTCAGTCTTTCCCAGCATCAGGGTCTTTTCCAGCGAGTCAACTCTTCGCATCAGGTGGCCAAAGTACTGGAGCTTCAGCTTCAGCAACAGTCCTTCCAATGAATATTCAGGGTTGATTTCCTTTAGGATTGACTGGTTAGCTGTGGGCTTCTCATGTAAGCCTTTATTATGCTGATGTATGTTTCCCTTTCTAACCAGTTTGTTGAGAGTTTTCATCACGAATGGATGTTGAATTTTGTCAAAAGCTTTTTCTGCATCTACTGATCTGATTTTATGGTTTTTATCCTTCATTTTGTTAATATAATGTATCACATTGATTAATTTGTGGACAATGAACCATCCTTGCATCCTTAGAATAAATCTCACTTGATCATGATGTATACTTTTAATGTATTGATGAATTTTGTTGACGATTTTGCATCTATGTTCATCAGGGATATTGGTCTTGAATTTTCTTTTTTGTGTGGTATCCTTGTCTGGTTTTTGCTTAGCTTCATAAAATGAGTTTGAAAGTGTACCTTCCTCTTCATTTTTTTTGAAGAGTTTGAGAAGGATGGGTAGTAAGTCTTCTTTAAGTGCTTGTTGGAATACACCAAGGAGCTATCGTCCTAGACTTTTGTTTGTTGAGAGGTTTTTGATTACTGTTTCAGTCTCCTTACAAATAATCAGTCTGTTCAAATATTCTATTTCTCCATGATTCAGTCTTGGTAGGTTGTCAGTTTCTAGGAATTTGTCCATTTTTTCTAGCTGTGCAATTTGTTGGCATTTAATTCATAGTATTTTCCAATTTTATCCTTTTTTTTTGGCTACACTATTATAAAGCATACTCAATTTCAGTATGCATGTCCAATAAGGACTTAAATAAAATCATATCCCCATACAATTATCAGACTCACCAAAATTAAGAAAATCTCCTCATACTACCCATCATCCAACAAATATTAGAATTCGTATGATTGTCTCACAGATTCTCTCTACCATTGCTTTATCTTATTTAAAAGCTAAGCAGAGTTTACACCTTGCACTTGACTGTGGTGTCTTAAGTCCTTTTTACTCAATTTAACTACTACCCTGCCATTTTTTCCTATACCATTAATTTGCTGGAGAAATAATACCACTTGCGCTGTAGAATATTCCCTGAATTTACAGCTGATTGCTTCCTTATGATATTCCTCTTATTTTTTAAATAGATCTAGAATTTTTATTAAATTTAGGCTCCATATTTTATGTAAGAATACTTCATAGTGCTTGGTGTGTATTTCCTATTTCATCACATCTTGGAAATACGATTTCTGATAGTTTCATATTTCATGATGTTCATGGGTTTAAATGATACCAGCTTCATTCCTATTTAGAATATTTTTCATCAACTTTTCACCTGTTTTAGCAATTGATAATTGTGAATAGATCCACTATTTCTTTTAGTTCAGTTCAGTTCAGTCACTCAGTCGTTTCCAACTCTTTGCCACCCCATGGACTGTAGCATGCCAAGCTTCTTTGTCTGTCACCAACTCCCAGAGCCTACTCAAACTGATGTCCATCAAGTCGATGATGCCATCCAACCACTCATCCCCTGTCATCCGCTTCTCCTCTTGCCTTCACTCTTTCCCAGCATCAGGGTCTTTTCCAATGAGTCAGTTCTTTGCATCAGAGCCAAAGTATTGGAATTTCAGCTTCAGCATCAGTCCTTCCAGTGAATATTCAGGATTGATTTCCTTTAGGGTTGACTGGTTGGATCTCCTTGCAGGCCAAGGGACTCTCAAGAGTCTTCTCCAACACCACAGTTCAAAAGCATCAGTTCTTCGGTGCTCAGCTTTATAGTCCAACTCTCACATCCGTACGTGACTACTGGAAAAACTATAGCTTTGACTAGATGAACCTTTATCAACAAAGGTTATGTCTCTGCTTTTTAATATGCTGTCTAGGTTGGTCATAGCTTTTCTTCCAAGGAGCAAGCGTCTTTTAATTTCATGTCTTCATTCACCATCTGCAGTGATTTTGGAGCCCAAGAAAATAGTCTCTTGCCAGGAGCCAGCGTGAGGAATTCCGCCCGTGACAAGGTCATGCGGTAGGAAGCCTGGCAAACGCAAGGTCGTGTTCAGGTTTCAGGGGTTCCCCCTGGAATTTCCCGAGCATCCACCCCTCAAAAAATATAAGAATCTGCCGGCCTTTGTACTCTGCTTCTCCACTCTTCTGATATTCTCTGGAAAAGTCAATTCAGGGCTTTAGTCTTCTGCATTTGAAAGGGATGTTTCAGTTATACGCCCTCTGATAACTCTCTAGCTTGCTTGCCTAACAGGTTCCCCAGACTTCTTACAGCTTGTGAATTGCTTACAGCCCCCAACTGCGAGAGGCACAAAGCTTAAAAGCATCTTAAGGAAACAGAGCCTTTTCTAAAGAGTTAAAAATTACATTGGTGAAGGTTTTCACTGTTGACTCAATGACTACTGCCAGACCTCCATATTCTTTATCTTTTAGGCACCTGGGAGAATGTTAATCAATGTAAACAGGATATGGGAAGAGATAGATAGTAGTTTTGATGTTAGCAACACTAGACTTTTGAGTTAATTACTTTTCTTTGTTATATATCACTGCACTCCTCTTGTGTCCTTGCTATGTAAGAATGTAACTTTATTTAGTGCTTTCTGAGAGTGGCACCAGACTTTGGGATGATAGATAGTAGTTTTGATGTTAGCAACACTAGACTTTTGAGTTAATTACTTTTCTTTGTTGTATATCACTGCACTCCTCTTGTGTCCTTGCTATGTAAGAATGTAACTTTATTTAGTGCTTTCTGAGAGTGGCACCAGACTTTGGGAAGATCAACACAAATAAGTCTTCTGGTTAACAAACCCTTATCAAAATGTTAGTTGGCCCTTTTGGGCTGGAAGATGATGTCAATGATCTAAGCCTTGTGTATACAATTAGGTATGCAGAGAGAAAAGCCTGGTTTTGATAAGAGTCAGGGCTGCTGACACCGCATAATTCTGTATTACCCATTGATCTCTATGTACAATCAAGGGTATAAAAGGAGATTCTAGACAATAGAGGATGGGATCAGTAGCTGGACTGATTTCCCCCGTGTCTCCTCTTCCTACTTTAATTTCAGGCTGAATTCCCATCTGGAGCGGGCGGCTCATCATGTCTACTTACTTGCCCTGGCTTTTAAGTTCTGTGAGAGAGAGAGCCCAAGGCGGGACACTCTCCGAGATTCAAACGGGCGCCGGTGGCCCAACGTAGATGATGCAAACTTCTTGTCTGAAGTTTTATTAGTTTAGCTCGTAAACCAAGTTATTCAGCCTCTTTTCTCCACTTAATTTTCCTACTATACTATCTCTTTCTAATCTAATCTAATACTAATAAATAAATAAATCTTTCCTCACCGACGCCATCCACGCTTCGAATTCCCTGGACCCCCCGGGGCTGGACCCCCGTAGTCTCTCACTGCTTCTCCTTTTTCCCCATCTTCCATGAAGTGATGAGACCAGATGCCATGATCTTAGTTTTTTGAATGTTGAATTTTAAGCCAACTTTTCACTCTCCTCGTTCACTTTCATCAAGACGCTCTTTAGTTCTTAACTTTCTGTCATAATGGCGGTGTCATCTGAGTATCTGAGGTTGCTGATATTTCTCCTGGAAATCTTGATTGCAGCTAGTGCTTCATCCAGCCCAGCGTTTCGCATGATGTACTCTGCATATTAGTTAAATAAGCAGGGTGACAATATACACCCTTGACGTACTCCTTTCCCAATTTGGAACCAATCCATTTTTCCATGTCCATTTCTAACTATTGCTTCTTGACCTGCATACAGATTTCTCAGGAGGCAGGTCTGGTGGTCTAGTGTTCTCATCTCTCAAAGAATTTTCCACAGTTTTTTGTGATTCACAGAGTCAAAGGCTTTGGTATAATCAATAAAGCAGAAGTAGATGTTTTTTCTGGAACTCTCTTACTTTTTTCTATTATCCACCGGATGTTGGCAATTTGATCTCTGGTTTCTCTGCCTTTTTCTAAATCCAGCTTGAACATCTGGAAGTTCACAGATCATGTACTGTTGAAGCCTGGTTTGGAGAATTTTGAGCATTACTTTGCTAGCGCATGGGTTGAGTGAAGTTCTGAGATAGTTTGAACATTCTTTGGCAGTGCCTTTCTTTGGGATTGGAATGAAAACTGACCTTTTCCAGTCCTGTGGCCACTGCTGAGTTTTCCAAATTTGCTGGCATATTGAGTGCAGCACTTTCACAGCATCATCTTTCAGGATTTGAAATAGCTCAACTGGAATTCCATCACCTCCACTAGCTTTGTCTGTAGTGATACTTCCTAAGGCCCACTTGACTTCACATTCCAGGATGTCTGGCTCTAGGTGAGTGATCACACCATCATGGTTATCTGGGACATGAAGATCTTTCTTGTGTAGTTCTTCTGTGTACTCTTGCCACCTCTTCTTAACATCTTCTGCTTCTGTTAGATCCATACCATTTCTGTCCATTATTGTGCCCATCTTTGCATGAAATGTTCCCTTGGTATCTCTAATTTTCTTGAAGAGGTCTCTAGTCTTTCCCGTTCTATTGTTTTCCTCTATTTCTTTGCATTGCTCACTGAGGAAGGCTTTCTTATCTCTCTGTGCTATTCTTTGGAACTCTGCATTCAGATGGGTATATCTCCTTTTCTCCTTTGACTTTCACTTCTCATCTTTTCACAGCTATTTTTAAGGCCTCCTCAGACAACCCCATTTTGCCTTTTTGCATTTCTCTTTCTTGGGATGGTCTTGATCACTACCTCCTGTCCAATGTCACGAACCTCTGTCCATAGTTCTTCAGGTACTCTATCAGATCTAATCCCTTGAATCTATTTGTCACTTCCACTGTATAATCATAAGGGATTTGATTTAGGTCATACCTGAATGGTCTAGTGGTTTTCCCTACTTTCTTCAATTTAAGTCTGAATTTGGCAATAAGGAGTTTATGATCTGAGCCACAGTCAGCTCCCGGTCTTGTTTTTGCTGACTGTGTAGAGCTTATTCATCTTCAGCAGCAAAGAATATAATCAAACTGATTTTGGTATTGACCATGTGGTGATGTCCACGTGTAGAGTTGATTCTTGGGTTGTTGAAAAATGGTGTTTGCTATGACGATTGCATTTTCTTGGCAAAACTCTGTTAACCTTTGACCTGCTTCATTTTGTATGCCAAGGCCAAAGTTGCTTATTACTGCATGTATCTCTTGACTTCCTACTGTTTCATTCCAGTTCCCTGTAATGAAAAGGAAATCTGTTTTTGGTATTAGAAGGTCTTGTAGGTCTTCATAGAACCATTCAACTTCAGCTTCTTTGGCATTATTAGTTGGCACAGAGACTTGGATTGTCGTGATATTGAATGGTTTGCCTTGGAAATGAACAGAGATCATTCTGTTGTTTTTGAGATTGCATCCAAATACTGCATTTTGGACTCTTTTGTTGACTATGAGGGCTACTCCATTTCTTCTAAGGGATTCCTGCCCACAGTAGTAGATATAATGGTCATCTGAGTTAAATTCACCCATTCCAGTCCATTTTAGTTCACTGATTCCTAAAATATGAATGTTTCCTAAGGCCCACTTGACTTCGCATTCCAGGATGTCTGGCTCTAGGTGAGTGATCACACCATCATGGTTATCTGGGTCATGAAGATCTTTCTTGTGTAGTTCTTCTGTGTACTCTTACCACCTGTTCTTAATATCTTCTGCTTCTGTTAGGGCCATACCATTTCTGTCCTTTATTGTGCCCATCTTTGCATGAAATATCTCTTGGCATCTCCTGTTTGACCACTTCCAATTCATCTTAATTCATAGACCTAACATTCCAGGTTCCTATGCAATACTGTTCCTTACAACATCAGACTTTACTTCCATCACCAGTCACATCCACAGCTGGGTGTTGTTTTCACTTTGGCTCTGTCTCTTCATTCTTTTTGCAGTTGTTTCTCCACTCTTCTTAAATAGCATATTGGGCACCTAACGACCTGGGGGAGTTCATCTTTCAGTGTCATATCTTTTTGCCTTTTCATACTGTTCATGAGATTCTCAGGCAAAAATAGTGAAGTGGTTTGCCATTCCCTTCTCCAGTGGACCACATTTTGTCAACATTTCTTTAGAAGTTAAAAAAAAAGAGTTTCTAAATCTATCAATCCTTCTGAATTTGCTACCTAAAATCCTACCATAGAGAACTTTTTCATCATTTTTTTTTTTTTTTTTTTTTGCCCTGAAAACAATTTGTAGATGGAAGATAGAATCAATGATTGTTTTTTATTTATCAATTTTCAGAATCATGAACTGGTGTTCTAGCAACTTCCAGTTGTGACAAATGAGGGCTTTTACATAAGCTGCAAGAAGATCCAACCAGTCCATCCTAAAGGAAATTGGTCCTGAATATTCATTGGAAGGACTGATGCTGAAGCTGAAACGTCAATACTTTGGCCACCTGATGGGAAGAGCTAACTCATTTGAAAAGACCCTGATGCTGGGAAAGATTGAAGGCTGGAGAAGAAGGGGACGACAGAGCATGATATGGTTGGATGGCATAACTGACTCAATGGACAGGAGTTTGAGTGAACTCTGGGAGTTGGTGATGGACAGGAGGGCCTGGCATGCTGCAGTCCATGGGGTTGCAAAGAGTTGGACACTACTGAGTGACTGAACTGAACTCAACTTATTGAGATAATCATGTGATTTTTTGTTGTTGTTCTTCATTTTGTTAATGCATTGTATTTAATTGATTTATTTGCAGATATTGAACCATGCCTGCATCCCTGGAATAAATCCCACTTGATCAAGGTATTTGAGAGTTTTTATATATTATTGAATTCTATCTGCTTATATTTTGTTAAGAATTTTTGCATCTATAGTCATCATGGATACTGGCCTTTAATTTATTTTTTGGTGGAGTCTTTGTCTGGGTTTGGTATCAGAGTAATGGTGATGCTGTAGAATGAATTTGGAGTATTCCCTCTTCATTTTTTTTTTTTTTAACAGTTTGAGAAGGATAGATTTTTAACTCATCTTCATATGTTTGGTAAAATTCCCCTGTAAATCTGTTTGGTCATGGACTTTTGTTTGTTGGGAGTTTTTTGATTACTGATTCAATTTTAATGCTAGTAATTTGTCAGATTATTTATTTTTTCCTCATTTAGTCTTGGAAGATTTATGTTCCAGGGAATTTATCCATTTCTTCTAAATTGTCCAGCTTGTTGACATACAACTCTTCATAGTATTCTCTTATGATTGTATGTGTTTCTGTGATATATTGCTTATTATTTCTCCACTTTCATTTCTTATTTTATTTATTTAGGGCCTCTTTTTCTTAATCAGTTCAGTTCATTTCAGTCTGTCAGTCATGTCTGACTCCTCGTGATCCCATGGACTGCAGCACGCCAAGCTTCCCTCTCCATCACCAACTCCCAGAGCTTGCTCAAACACTCATGTCCATTGAGTCAGTGATGCCATCCAACCATCTCATCCTCTGTCATCCCCTTCTCCTCCTGCCTTTGATCTTTCCCAGCATCAGGGTCTTTTCCAATGAATCAGCTCTTCCCATCAGGTGGCCAAAGTATTGACGTTTCAGCTTCAGCATCAATCCTTCCAATGAAGATTCAGGACTGATTTCCTTTAGGATGGATTGGTTTGATCTCCTTACAGTCCAAAGGACTCTCAAGAGTCTTCTCCAACACCACAGTTCAATAGCATCAATTTTTCAGCACTCAACTTTATTTATAGTCCAAAGTTTACATCCGTACATGACTACTGCAAAAACCACAGCTTTGACTAGATGGACCTTTGTTGGCAAAGTAATGTCTCTGCTTTTTAATATGCTGTCTAGGTGGGTCACAACTTTTCTTCCAAGGAGCAAGCATGTTTTAACTTCATGGCTGTAGTCACCATGTGCAGTGATTTTGGAGCTCAAGAAAATAAAGTCTGTCAGTGTTTCCATTGTTTCCCCATCTATTTGCCATGAAGTGAAACCTATATGCAGGTCAGGAAGCAACAGTTCTAACTGGACATGGAACAACAGACTGGTTCCAAATAGGAAAAGGCGTACGTCAAGGCTGTATATTGCCACCCTGCTTATTTAACATATGCAGAGCACATCATGAGAAACGCTGGGCTGGAAGAAGCACAAGCTGGAATCAAGATTGCCGGGAGAAATATCAATAACCTCAGATATGCAGATGGCACCACCGTTATGGCAGAAAGTGAGGAGGAACTAAAAAGCCTCTTGATGAAAGTGAAAGAGGAGAGTGAAAAGGTTGGCTTAAAGCTCAACATTCAGAAAACGAAGATCGTGATGTCCGGTCCCATCACTTCATGGCTTTGGGCTCCAAAATCACTGCAGATGGTGACTGCAACCATGAAATTAAAAGACGCTTACTCTTTGAAAGGAAAGTTATGACCAACCTAGATAGCATATTCAAAAGCAGAGACATTACTTTGCCAACAAAGGTCCGTCTAGTCAAGGCTATGGTTTTTCCAGTGGTCATGTATGGATGTGAGAGTTGGACTGTGAAGAAAGCTGAGCACTGAAGAATTGATGCTTCTGAACTGTGGTGTTGGAGAAGACTCTTGAGAGTCCCTTGCAACCAGTCCGTTCTAAAGGAGATCAGTCCTGGGTGTTCTTGGAAGGAATGATGCTAAACCTGAAACTTGGCCACCTCATGCAAAGAGTTGACTCATTGGAAAAGACTCTGATACTGGGAGGGATTGGGGGCAGGAGGAAAAGGGGATGACAAAGGATGAGATGGCTGGATGGCATCACTGACTTGATGGACGTAAGTTTGAGTGAACTTCATGGGGTCGCAAAGAGTTGGACACGACTGAGCAACTAAACTGAACTGATGGGACCAGGTGCCATGATCTTATTTCTCCGGATGTTGAGTTTTAAGCCAACTTTTTCACTCTCCTCTTTCACTTTCATCAAGACGCTCTTTAGTTCTTCTTCACCTTCTGCCATAACAGTGGTATCATCTGAGGTTACTGATATTTCTCCCAGCAATCTTGATTCTTGCTGGTGCTTCATCCAGCCCGGCATTTTGCCTGATGTACTCTGCATATAAGTTAAATACGCAGGGTGAAAATATACATCTTTGACTGGTTCCTAATTTGGAACCAGTCTGTTGTTCCAAGCCCAGTTTTAACTCTTGCTTCTTGACCTGCATACAGATTTCTCAGGAGGCAGGTAAGGTGGTCTGTTATTTCCAGTCTTTTGGAATTTTCCAGTTTGTTGTGATCTACACAGTCAAAGGCTTTGATGTAATCAGTAAAGCAGAAGTAGATGCTTTTCTGGAACTCTTGTGCTTTTCCAATGATCCAACAGTTGTTGGCAACTTGATCTCTGGTTCCTCTGGTTCCTTTTTCTTAATAAACCTGACTAAATCAATTTTATCTTTTTTTTTTTAAAGGTCTTATTTTCATTGATCTTTTCTTTTATTTTTTGATCTCTATTTTATTTCCTCTCTGATCTTATATCCTTCCTTCTGCTGACTTTGTTTGTTCTTTTTTCCCAATTCCCTTAAGGTAGTAGACTCAGTTCAGTTCAGTTCAGTTCAGTCACTCAGTCGTATCCAACTCTTTTAGACCCCATGAATCACAGCACGCCAGGCCTCCCTGTCTATCACCAACTCCTGGAGTTCACTCAAACTCATGTCCATCAAGTCGATCATGCCATCCAGCCATCTCATCCTCTGTCGTCCCCTTCTCCTCCTGCCCCCAATCCCTCCCAGCATCAGGGTCTTTTCCAATGAGTCAACTCTTCGCATGAGTTGGCCAAAGTATTGGATTTTCAGCTTCAGCATCAGTCCTTCCAATGAACACCCAGGACTGATTTCCTTTAGGATGGACTGGTTGGACCTCCTTGCAGTCCAAGGGACTCTCAAGAATCTTCTCGAACACCACAGTTTAAAAGCATCAAATATTCGGCGCTCAGCTTTCTTCACAGTCCAACTCTCACATCCATACGTTATCACTAGAAAAACCATAGCTTTGACTAGATGGACCTTTGTTGGCAAAGTAATATCTTTGCTTTTTAATATGCTATCTAGGTTGGTCATAAGATGGTAGATTAGGTTGAGATTTTTCTTTCTTCTTGAAGTATGCCTCTGTTACTATAAACTTCCCTCTTAGAACTGCTTTTGCTGGATCCCATGGATTTTGGAGAAATCTCAGTAACCTCAGATACACAGATGATACCACCCTTATGGTAGAAAGTGATTAGAAACTAAAGAGCCTCTTGATGAAAGTGAAAGAGGAGAGTGAAAAAGGTGGCTTAAAATTCAACATTCAAAAAACTAAATCATGGCCTTCTGTCCCATCCCTTCATGGCATATAGATGGGGAAACAATGGAAACAGTGACAGACTTTATTTTCTTGGGCTCCAAAATCACTGCAGATGGTGACTACAGCCATGAAATTAAAAGATGCTTGCTCCTTGGCAGAAAAGCAATGAGCAACCTAGACACCATACTAAAAAGCAGAGATATTACTTTGCCAACAAAGTTCCGTCTACTTTTTCCAGTAGTCATGTATGAATGTGAGAGTTGGACTACAAAGAATGCTGAGCACCGAAGAATTGATGCTTTTGAACTGTGATGTTGGAGAAGACTCTTGAGAGTTTCAGGACTACAAGGATATTAAACCAGTCCATCCTAAAGGAAATCTGGCCTGAATCTTCATTGGAAGGACTGATGCTGAAGCTGAAACTCCAATACTTTGGCCACCTGGTGAGAAGAACTGATTCATTGGAAAAGCCCCAGATGCTGGGAAAGATCAAAGGCAGGAGGAGAAGGGGACGACAGAGGATGAGATGGTTGAATGGCATCACTAACTCAATGGACAGGAGTTTGAGCAAGCTCTGGGAGTTGGTGATGGACAGGGAAGCCTGGCATGCTGCAGTCCATGGTTACAAAGGAGTTGGACACAGCTGAATGACTGAACTGAACTGATTGATAGATTTTGGAAAGTTGTGCTTTATTTGCGTTGATCTCAAGGGTATTTTCTGATTTCCTCCTTGATTTCTTTATTTCTGATTTCCTCCTTGATTTCTTTATTTCTGATTTCCTCTTTGATTTTTTCATTAGTTCAGTAGCATATTGTTTAGCGTCCACATGTTTTTGGTTTCCCATTTTTCTTACATAACTGATTTTTAGTTTTATATCATTATGGAAGGAAAAGATTCTTGATATAATTTCTATCCTCTTTAATTTTTTAGCTTAGTTTTGTGGCCTATTTGTGATCTATCTTGTGTACTTGACAAGGATGTGTATTCTGCTGGTTTTGGATGGAATCTGTTAAGTCAAGCTGGTCTAATGTGTCATTTAAGACAACCACTATTTCCTTAATGATTTTCTCTCTGGAAGATCTGTTTATTAATGGATTGGGGTATTAAACTTCTCTACTATGATTGTATTATTGTTAATTTCTCCCTTTATGTCTGTTAATATTTGCTTTACATATTTAGGTGCTATATTAGGTTCCTAAATGTTTATAAATGTTTTACACTCTTCTTGTGTTGATTCTTTTATCTTTATATAATGTCTTTCTTATCTTTTATTGTAGACTTGTTTTAAAGTCTACTTTATCTGTTATGAGTATTGCAACCAAAGATTTCTTTTTATTTCCACTTGCATGCAACATCTTTTTCTATCCTCTCACTTTCCGTCTGTGTGTCTTTAGCTCTGCAGAGAGTCTCTTGTAGGTAGCATATAAATGAGTTTTGTTTTTTAATCAGTCACCCTAAGTCTGTTGATTGGAGCATTTAGTCCATTGACATTTAAAGCCATCATTGATAGGTGTATATTTACCTTTTGTTATCTGTTTTCTGGTTGTTTTTGTAGTTCTTCTCTGTTCTTGTTTTAGTCTCTTCGATGGTGGTTTTCTAATGCTTTGTGTTATGTTTTTGTTCCTTTCTCTCTAGATTTTGTGTATCTATTATAGGTTTTTGATTTGTGGTTACCATGTAGTTCATATGTATTGACCTATATCTACTTTTTAAACTGATTATTGTTTAAGTTCAACTCATTCTAAAAGCTCCACATTTGTTACTCCCCACCCCTACGTTTGTGTTTTTTTATGTCTTATTTCACATCTTCATGTCTATCCCTTAGCTATTTATTATAGTTATAGTTGGGTTTATAACTTTTCCTTTTAACTTTTGTACAAGCTATATAAGTAGTTGTTCCATGCTGCTGCTAAGTCGCTTCAGTCGTGTCCGACTCTGTGCGACCCCATAGACAGGAGCCCAACAGGCTCCCCTGTCCCTGGGATTCTCCAGGCAAGAACACTGGAGTGGGTTGCCATTTCCTTCTCCATTGTGTGAAAGCAAAAAGTGAAAGTGAAGTCGCTCAGTCGCATCCGACTTCTAGCGACCCCATGGACTGCAGCCTACCAGGCTCCTCCATCCATGGGATTTTCCAGGCAAGAGTACTGGAGTGGCTTGCTATTGCCTTCTCCGTACAGTAGTATTTCGTTTTTCACTTAAATATGACCCTTTAGCACATCTGGTAAGGTTGGTTGGGTATTGATGAACACCGTTAGTTATCTTTTTGGTATTTATTATTTATCTGACTGTGTTGGGTCTCAGCTGCGGCGTGCCTGATCTTTGTTGTGTCATGTGGGATCTTTTGTCGTGGAGCACAGACTGTCTGGTTGTGGTGCCTGGGCTTAGTTGCCCTGTGGCATGTGGGAACTTAGTTCCCCAACCAGACACTGAACTCATATTCCCTGCATTGCAAGGCAGATTCTAAACCACTTGGCCACCAGGGAAGTCTCAAACTATTTATCGCTCCTTCAATTCTGAATGACAATGTTAGGTGGAATGTCCCAGGTTGCAGCGTTTTTTTTCTTTTCAGTACTTTAAATATATCATGCCACTCCCTCTAGCCTACAGAATTTCTGCTGAAAAATCATCTGATAGCTTTATGAGGATCCCCTTGTATATAATTGTTTTTCTCTTCTTGCCTTTATAACTCTCTCTTTATCTCTGCCTTTTTAATTATCATATGTCTTGGTATGGTTTCCTTTGCGTTCATCTTGTTTGGGATTCTCTGCACTTCCTGTACCTGGATATCAGTTTCCTTTTTCAGGTTTGGGACTTTTTCTGTCATCATTTCATTTTCTATCTCCTTTTTCCTCTCTCCTCCTTCTCGAACTCTAACAATGAAATGTTAGTAAACTGATGTTATTTTAGATGTCCCTTAAACTGTTCTTATTTTTTAAATTTGTTTTTCTTTTTTGCTATTCTGATTGGATCATTTTCATTATCTTATTTTCAGATCACCATGTTCTTCTGTATCTCCTAACTTGTTGCTAGTTTCCTGTAGTGTATTTTTTCATTTCAGTTGTTGTATTCTTCAGCCTGGCAAATGCTTTTTTTAAAAATAAAATTTTTTATTTATTTATGGCTGCACTGCGTCTTCACTGCCACACACAGCCTTTGTTTAGTTGTGGCAGGCCGGGGCTGCTCTCTCGTTGTGGTGTGCAGGCTTCTCATTGTGGTGGTCTCTTTTGTTGCAGAGCACAGGCTCTGGAGTGCAGGCTCCGTAGTGGTGACACATGGGCTTAGTTCCCCTGTGGCATGTGGAATCTTCTTGGACCAGGGATTGAACCGGTGTCCCCTGCTTTGGCAGGCTGATTCTCCATCACTGGACCACCAGGGCAGTCCTGACTGATTCTCTTACATTTTCTAGTTCTTTGTTAAAATTCTAACTCTGTTCATCTGTTCTTTTCCTCAGTTCAATAGCATTCTTAATTCCTTTTACTTTGAACTCTTCATCAGATAAATTTATCTCTGCTTTATTAGGGTTTTCTCAGGGTTTTTTCTTTATTCTTTTCTTTGAAACATATTTCTCTGTCTTCTCATTCTGTTTAACTTTCTCTGTCTTTAGGAAAAGAGGTGAAACAGTCGCCTTTCTAGTCTTGAAGGTGTGTCCTTGCATGTGAGTGGCCCTATGCACTCTGCATGTACCTAGCAATTTTGGTGAAAGAGCTGGATTTGAAGTGAGCAGGGATGCATATTTCTGTGCAGTGTGCTGGCAGCCTTTGTCATGTGGGAAGCAGGGCCAGGGTTGGAGGGACTAGCCAGTGCTTCTGCTGTGCTCAGTGGTCAATCCAGTCCTATCAGATGTGAGGTCAGGAACAGGAACCCTGAGGGAGTTAGGTTTTTCCTAGATGTGATGGTAGTCTCCATCTTGATCTGTGATGGGCTGAGGCCTGAGGGCTTAGGGCTGAACTTCTGTGCTAGTTTCACTTTTTCCCTAGTGTGCAAGCCTTGGCTAAAGGTTAGTGGGGAGCAATGCCAGAGCAAGAGGGGCTGAGCAGGAGCCTGGTGTGAGCTGTGGGGGGTGCACTGGAGTAGTGCTGGCAAGCCAGCCAGAGCCCCAGGCAGTTTTCAGTCTGTTGCCTCCATGCTGTGTGTGCTCAGGAGGCTCAGGTTTCCCTGGTGAGCCCCACTGGCTTTCAGACCAGCTAAGGGTACTTGTCTTCCTCGGGTCAGGCCACAGGTCTGGTGTGAAAGTTGTTCAGTTGTGTCCAACTCTTTTGGGATTCTCCAGGCAAGAATACTGGAGTGGATTGCCATTTCCTTCTCCAGGGGATCTTCCCGACCCAGGGATCGAACCCGGGTCTCCCGCATTGGAGGCAGACGCTTTAACCTCTGAGCCACCAGGGAAGCCCTGTGACTATACAGTCCATGGAATTCTCCAGGCCAGAATACTGGGGTGGGTAGCCTTTCCCTTCTCCAAGGGATCTTCCCAACCCAGGGATTGAACCTAGGGCTCCCGTATTGCAGGCGGATTCTTTACCAGATGAGCCACCAGGGAAGATGCAGATGTGCCTCATACTCTTTGCTCCCCAGGGAGGATCCCTAAGCTTGCAATATCCTCCTCTTCTGTGTTCCCTACTAGGGATGTGGATCCCAACCAGATCACTTTTCCTTCATTCCTACCAGACTCTGTGTGGCTCTTTCTTTATAGACTTGATGGTACAGGAGCTGTTCTGCTAGTCCTCAGATCAATTTCAGTGAGGATCACTCTATATGTAATTGTAGTTTTGATGTTTTCATGAGGGGAGGTGAGGTCAATATCCTTTTACTTTGCCATCTTGATCTCTGCATTTTACTATTTCTTTCTTTCTTTTCAATATTTTCAAACTTTTTTTTCAAAGTTTTTTGGTTAAAAAATAGCATAGATTTTTATTCTATAATTTATTTTTAAGAAACCGTTTTATTGATGTATTATTAATTCATAAAAAGCTGTATATGTTTCATATATACAAAAGATGAGCTTGAATATAAGTATACACCCATGAAAACATCACCACAGACTATGCTGTAAAAAAACCCATCTCCAAAAATTTCCTCCTTCCCTAATTATTTATTGCTTTTATATTTTATGATAGGAATACTTAAGATCTACCCTCTTGGCAAATTTTTAAATACATGATACAGTATTGTTAACTACAGTCACTATGCTGTATGGTAGATCTCTACATCTTACTCATTTTGTATAACTGAAACTTTGTATCCTTTGACTAATACCTCCTTGTTTCCCCCTCCCCTTAATCTCTGGCAACCACCATTCTCCCCTCTACTTTTGTGAGTTTAACTATTTTAAACACTTCATATAAGGGATATCATGTAGGATTTGTCCTTCTGTGTCTGGCTTATTTCAGTTGGCACCATGTCCTCCAGGTTCATCCATATTGTTGCAAAAGGTAGGATTTACTTCTTTCCTTAAGACTGAATAATATTCCACTGTATACTTTTATCACATTTTCTCTAACCATTCACTCATCCATGGTTATTTAGATTGTTTTCATATCTTGGCTATCATGTTTATAACTTCAGTGAACATGGGAGTCCAGATATCTCTTCAAGATCATGATTCAATTTTTCAGATATATACCAGAAGTGGGATTGCTAGATCTATTTTAATTTTTGGAAGACCCTCCCTAATGTTTTCCATACTGATATCACCATTTTTCATTCTCAGCAATGGTGTACAAGGATTATAATTTCTCCACATCCTTGACAACACTTATTATTTTTTTGTTTTGTTTTTGACAATAGCCATCCTAACAGGTTTGAGTTGATATCTCATTGTGCATTTGATTTAAATTTCCCTGATGGTTAGTGATATTGAGCACTTTTTCCTGTACCTATTGGTCATTTGTATGTCTTCATTGGAGAAATGAAGTTCATTGTCCATTTTTCAATTGGGTTATTTGGGCTTTTTTTTAATATTGAGTTGTAGTTGCAGGTGTTCCTTGTATAAGGATATTAGCACCTTAGATATATAGTCTGCAAACATTTCTTTCATTCCACAGGCTACTTTTCCACTATTTTATGTTTCCTTTCCTCTGCAGAAGCTTTTTAGTGAGATATAGTGCCTTCTGTCTATTTTTGCTTTTGGTGCTTAGCCTTTGTGTGTCATATACAAGAAATCATTTCCTAGCTAACATTCCCTAAAAAAGGTAACTAAATGGAAACTAAAAATGCAGCATTCAGGTAACTCCTATGAGCAAAGGACTTAAAGGATCCATCTAATTTTATTCTTTTGAATGTAAATATATAGTTTTCCAACACCATTTGCACCTGAAATTTCTCATATTTAACTGTTTGTGACCCATAAAGAAATCATCTTCATGTCATTCAACCTAATATTTCCCCCTAGTAGGTCCCCCATAAAAGTATATTATTAGCCATTTATATAAACCCTTGGTGTATCTTGTTAACCCTGTTTCCTTTGCTCATAAGAGTTATCTGAATGCTATGTTTTTAGTTCACATTTTATTCCCTTTTTGAGCCCACTTGGATCTGGTTTCTAACTCCTTTGCTATTAGAGTTGTCAGTGATTTTCCAGTTGTTAAATTTAAAAGGCATTTTTATTTTGTTCTCAGTTTTTAACTTTCTTTTATGACATTGATAGTTTCAAAGAATATATGTCAGTTATTTTATAGAATGTCCTTCAGCTTGGATTTGTCTTCCTCATGACTCAATCTAGATTCAGACTGTTGTCCCAAATGACTCTCTGGTCAAAATACTAAAGAAGTAAAGTCATGTCCTTCTCTGTGTATCACATTTGGAGATACATGGTGTCATTCTATTGTTAACTTGTAATACTAATTTTTATCATCTGGTCAAGATATCTCCACTATTGTCTCCACTATTACAGTTACTACTTTTCTCTGTGGAACTAATAAGTAATTTGTGAGGAGACACTTTTTAAGACCTCATCAAACTAGATAGAACATTCCTTAGTAATTCTTGCCTGAACCAAATAGTATTTATCCAACACCACCACTCCCTCCTCACTAATTAGTGAGCATTTTACTTCATGGAGAAGCCATCCTTTCTTTATTTGATCATCAGTATAGATTCATGGATCTTATTTAATTCAGTGATCTATAATCCATTGAATCCTTATTTATTTTGTGCTCAAAGTATCCCAGATGTTTTGTTTTGTGCCCAAAATATCCCAACAGTCCCTTCAAGCTGACTTCTGTGTCTTTTTCCTTGCTACATTTTTTTTTTTTTTTTTGGTTTGAGCATGTTATTACCCTCTGGTTCAACAAGATGTTCCAGGCCCAACTTACACATTCCCTGCCTCAACCCTGGGACCAATCATTTCGTCAGTAAGCCCTGCATTGTTTTAGTGAGTAATGGTATCTGGAAAACAAGATCCAGATGCTCAATGTGCTTATTGCAGCTAGGGAATCATTGCTTCTAGACCATTTCAGCCCACAGAGCTAGGTAATCATGAGTTCATACTGATACCTCCAGTTCTCATGTAATACCACAAGGTCCTGCCTTTCCTTCCCCTGTACTTTATTTGTATATCCTTTCTTTCGTAAAGTGAACTATGGCTACTGACATTAACACAATTTGCTACAAGTAAAATAGTTTCATAGTTACCACACATCTACTACTATTACTACAAAATAAAAGCAAATATTGAGTTCAAGATTTGTTTGAAGTTCTTTTTTTTCTACTAGACTGAAAATAGTCAAAATACTATGTTCAAAAGTTATTGATTTAGCCCCAGGAGGCGGTCCTAAGATGGTGGAGGAATAGGACGGGGAGACCACTTTCTCCCCCACAAATTCATCAAAAGAACATTTAAACGCTGAGTAAATTCCACAAAACAACTTCTGAATGCTGGCAGAGGACATCAGGCACCCAGAAAAGCAGCCCATTGTCTTCGAAAGGAGGTAGGAAAAAATATAAAAGACAAAAAAAGAGACAAAAGAGGTAGGGACGGAGCTCCGTCCCAGGAAGGGAGTCTTAAAAAGAGAGAAGTTTCCAAACACCAGGAAACACTCTCACTGCCGACTCTGTGGCAAGCCTTGGAAGCACAGAGGGCAACATAACAGGGAGGAAAAATAAATAATTAGAACCCACAGATTATGAGCCCAGTGGTAACTCCCCCAGTGTAGAAGTAGCGCAGACACCTGTACCCACCACTAGCAACCAGGGGCTGGGCAGGGAGGCGCGGGCTGCATTGCTTAGAGAAAGGAGCTGGCCTGAATGCCCCGAGGGCAATCTGAGCAAACTAACGGGCTAGCAAACCAGACTGTGGGATAGCTACCACTCAAAAAGCCCTAAGACACCGCCAGGCCTGCGCACAGAACAAAGGTCTGAACAGAGGTAGCTGGCTGCAGACCATGCCCCTCCAGTGACAGGCAGCCAGAGCCCGAAGCGGGCAATCGCAGCCCCAGAGAGATGTTATCTCCCAAACTGCAAGCAGGCTTCTTTGCTAAGACTTCTTGGGGTTCTGGACAGTCAACATCCACCTGAGAAGGTGTGCCGGTTGTACACCCAGAAAACCGAGTGGCAGGAACAGGGAGGCAATAAGTCACAGCAACCGCGCTCGCCAAATACTGCTGCTCGGACCTGGGAAGGGCACAAAACGCAGGCCCAACTGAGTCTGCGTCTCTGAGAACTACCAGAGTGCCTGAACCTAAGCGGCTTAGACCTGGGAGGTGCATGCAGCCCAGGGCCGTCCTCGAACGGTTCCCGGTGAAGCAACCTAGAGCCTGAGCAGTGTGGGCAGGGAGGGTACATGCGCTGTGAGCATGGGCAGGCCCAGCATGGGCAGGCCCAGCACGTGCCAGTGTTATTTGTTTGTAGCATCCCCCTCTCCCCACAATGCGACTGAACAAGGGAACCTAAAAAAAGTGTTCACCACCACCCACTTTGTGTCAGGGCAGAAATCAGACACTGAAGAGACCAGCAAACAGAAGAAGCTAAAACAGAGGGAACCGCCTTGAAAGTGACAGGTGCAATAGAGTAAAACCCTGTTGTTGGTACCGACTACGTAGGAAGGGGCCTATAGAGCTTGAGAAATATAAGCCGGACCAAGGAACTATTCGAAAATGAACTGACCCCACAATACCCACAACACCACCAGAGAAAGACCTAGATATATTTTTACTGTTATTATGATCATTCTTTTTTTTTTTATTTTTTAAAATTTTAAGTCCTCTATTACTCCTTTAATTTTCACTTTTATAACCTACTATTACTTTGCAAAAAAAAAAAAGAAAGAGACCCTATTCTTTAAAAGAGATGTGTATAAGAGACAGGGGATGCATATTTCTGTGCAGTGTGCTGGCAGCCTTTGTCATGTGGGAAGCAGGGCCAGGGTTGGAGGGACTAGCCAGTGCTTCTGCTGTGCTCAGTGGTCAATCCAGTCCTATCAGATGTGAGGTCAGGAACAGGAACCCTGAGGGAGTTAGGTTTTTCCTAAGGCTTGACTGCTCTCTCCCCTTTTGGACTCTCCTTTTTCTCCACCAGATCGCCTCTGTCTCCTCCCTACCCCCTCTCTTCTCTACCCAACTCTGTGAATCTCTGTGTGTTCCAGACAGTGGAGAACACTTAGGGAACTGATTAGTGGCTGGATCTGTCTCTCTCCTATTGATTCCCCCCTTTTATCCTCCTGGTCACCTCTGTCTCCTTCCTCCCTCTTCTCTGTATAACTCCGTGAACATCTCTGAGCAGTCCAGTTGTGGAGTACACATAAGGAAGTGATTACTGGCTAGCTTGCTCTCTCCTCTATTGATTCCACCTCATCTCATTTGGGTCACCTCTAACTCCCTCCACCCTCTTCTCTTCTCCATGTAACTCTGTGAACCTCTCGGTGTCCCTCACTGTGGAGAAACTTTTCATCTTTAACCTAGATATTTTATCAATGGTGCTGTATAGAAGGAGAAGTCTTGAGACTACTGTAAAAATAAGACTGAAAACCAGAAACAGGAGGCTTAAGTCCAAACCCTGAGAACACCAGAGAACTCCTGACTCCAGGGAACATTAATTGATAGGAGCTCATCAAATGCCTCCATACCTACACTGAAACCAAGCACCACCCAAGGGCCAACAAGTTCCAGAGCAAGACATACCACACAAATTCTCCAGCAACACAGGAACACAGCCCTGAGCTCCAATATACAGGCTGCCCAAAGTTACTCCAAAACCATTGACATTTCATAACTCGTTACTGGACACTTCATTGCACTCCAGAGAGAAGATATCCAGCTCCACCCACCAGAACACCGACACAAGCTTCCCTAACCAGGAAACCTTGACAAGCCACCTGTACAACCTCACTCACAGCGAGGAAACACCACAATAAAGAACTCCACAAACTGTCAGAATACAGAAAGGCCACCCCAAACTCAGCAATATAAATAAGATGAAGAGACAGAGGAATACCCAACAGGTAAAGGAACAGGATAAATGCCCACCAAACCAAACAAAAGAGGAAGAGATAGGGAATCTACCTGATAAAGAATTCCGAATAATGATAGTGAAAATGATCCAAAATCTTGAAGTCAAAATGGAATCACAGATAAATAGCCTGGAGACAAGGATTGAGAAGATGCAATAAAAGTTTAACAAGGATCTAGAAGAAATAAAAAAGAGTCAATATATAATGAATAATGCAATAAATGAGATCAAAAACACTCTGGAGGCAACAAATAGTAGAATAATAGTAGAGGCAGAAGATAGGATTAGTGAATTAGAAGATAGAATGGTAGAAATAAATGAATCAGAGAGGAAAAAAGAAAAACGAATTAAAAGAAATGAGGACAATCTCAGAGACCTCCAGGACAGTGTTAAACGCCCCAATATTTGAATCATAGGAGTCCCAGAAGAGGAAGACAAAAAGAAAGACCATGAGAAAATACGTGAGGAGATAATAGTTGAAAACTTCCCTAAAATGGGGAAGGAAATAATCACCCAAGTCCAAGAAACCCAGAGAGTTCCAAACAGGATAAACCCAAGGTGAAACACCCCAAGACACATATTAATCAAATTAACAAAGATCAAACACAAAGAACAAATATTAAAAGCAGCAAGGGAAAAACAACAAATAACACACAAGGGGATTCCCATAAGGATAACTGCAGATCTTTCAATAGAAACTCTTCAGGCGAGGAGGGAATGGCAAGACATACTTAAAGTGATGAAAGAAAATAACCTACAGCCCAGATTACTGTACCCAGCAAGGATCTCATTCAAATATGAAGGAGAAATCAAAAGCTTTACAGATAAGCAAAAACTGAGAGAATTCAGCACCACCAAACCAGCTCTCCAACAAATGCTAAAGGATATTCTTTAGACAGGAAACACAAAAAGGGCGTATAAACCCGAACCCAAAACAATAAAGTAAATGGCAACGGGATCATACTTATCAATAATTACCTTAAACGTAAATGGGTTGAATGCCCCAACCAAAAGGCAAAGACTGGCTGAATGGATACAAAAACAAGACCCCTATATATGCTGCCTACAAGAGACCCACCTCAAAACAAGGGACACATACAGACTGAAAGTGAAGGGCTGGAAAAAGATATTCCATGCAAATAGAGACCAAAAGAAAGCAGGAGTAGCTATACTCATATCCGATAAAATAGACTTTAAAACAAAGGCTGTGAAAAGAGACAAAGAAGGCCACTACATAATGATCAAAGGATCAATCCAAGAAGAAGATATAACAATTATAAATATATATGCACCCAACATAGGAGCACCGCAATATGTAAGACAAATGCTAACAAGTATGAAAGGGGAAATTAACAATAACACAATAATAGTGGGAGACTTTAATACCCCACTCACATCTATGGACAGATCAACTAAACAGAAAATTAACAAAGAAACGCAAACTTTAAATGATACAATAGACCAATTAGACCTAATTGATATCTATAGGACATTTCACCCCAAAACAATGAATTTCACCTTTTTCTCAAGTGCTCATGGAACCTTCTCCAGGATAGATCACATCCTGGGCCATAAATCTAACCTTGATAAATTCAAAAAAATCGAAATCATTCCAAGTATCTTTTCTGACCATAATGCATTAAGATTAGATCTCAATTACAAGAGAAAAACTATTAAAAATTCCAACATATGGAGGCTGAACAACACGCTTCTGAATAACCAACAAATCACAGAAGAAATCAAAAAAGAAATCAAAATATGCATAGAAACGAATGAAAATGAAAACACAACAACCCAAAACCTGTGGGACACTATAAAAGCAGTCTTAAGAGGAAAGTTCATATCAATACAGGCATACCTCAAGAAACAAGAAAAAAGTCAAATAAATAACCTAACTCTACACCTAAAGCAACTAGAAAAGGAAGAAATGGAGAACCCCAGAGTTAGTAGAAGGAAAGAAATCTTAAAAATTAGGGCAGAAATAAATGCAAAAGAAACAAAAGAGACCATAGCAAAAATCAACAAAGCAAAAAGCTGGTTCTTTGAAAGGATAAATAAAATTGACAAACCATTAGCCAGACTCATCAAGAAACAAAGAGAGAAAAATCAAATCAATAAAATTAGAAATGAAAATGGAGAGATCACAACAGACAACTCAGAAATACAAAGGATCATAAGAGACTACTATCAGCAATTATATGCCAATAAAATGGACAACGTGGAAGAAATGGACAAATTCTTAGAAAAGTACAACTTTCCAAAACTGAACCAAGAAGAAATAGAAAACCTTAACAGACCCATCACAAGCACGGAAATTGAAACTGTAATCAGAAATCTTCCAGCAAACAAAAGCCCAGGTCCAGACGGCTTCACAGCTGAATTCTACCAAAAATTTAGAGAAGAGGTAACACTGATCCTACTCAAACTCTTCTAGAAAATTACAGAGGAAGGTACACTTCCAAACGCATTCTATGAGACAACCATCACCCTAATACCAAAACCAAAGATGCCACAAAAAAAGAAAACTACAGGCCATTATCACTGATGAAGATAGATGCAAAAATCCTTAACAAAATTCTAGCAATCAGAATCCAACAACACATTAAAAAGATCATACACCATGACCAAGTGGGCTTTATCCCAGGGATGCAAGGATTCTTCA
>SJYT01057799.1:271278-289905 GCA_006410635.1 Cephalophus harveyi | reverse complement strand
GTGGAAACAGTGTCAGACTTTATTTTTGGGGGCTCCAAAATCACTGCAGATGGTGACTGCAGCCATGAAATTAAAAGACACTTACTCCTTGGAAGAAAAGTTATGACCAACCTAGATAGCATATTGAAAAGCAGAGACATTACTTTGCCAACAAAGGTCCATATAGTCAAGGCTATGGTTTTTCCTGTGGTCATGTATGGATGTGAGAGTTGGACTGTGAAGAAAGCTGAGCGCCAAAGAATTGATGCTTTTGAAGTGTGGAGTTGGAGAAGACTCTTGAGAGTCCCTTGGACTGCAAGGAGATCCAACCAGTCCATTCCAAAGGAGATCAGCCCTGGGTGTTCATTGGAAGGACTGATGCTGAAGCTGAAACTCCAGTACTTTGGTCACCTCATGCAAAGAGTTGACTCATTGGAAAAGACTCTGATGCTGGGAGGGATTGGGGGCAGGAGAAGGGGACGATCGAGGATGAGATGGCTGGATGACATCACCGACTCGATGGACGTGAGTTTGAGTGAACTCGGGGAGATGGTGATGGACAGGGAGGCCTGGCGTGCTGCAATTCATGGGGTCACAGAGAGTTGGACACGACTGAGCAACTGAACTGAACTGAATGACACTTTTAGAATATTGCTCTCAACAACAGAATATACATTTTTTTCCCAAGTGCCTATGAAATATATACCAAGACAGACCATATCCTAGACCATAAAACAAACCCCAAGAAATCTAAAAGAACTGAAATCGTAGAATATGTTCTCTGACACCAAAAGAGTCAAACAATAAATCAATAACAAAAAGAGAAAAATCTCAAATACTTGGAAACTAAACAAGGTATTTCTGTATAATCCACGAGACATATCAAAATTTGAAGGGTACAGTGAAAGTAGTATGGAAAGGGAAATTTATCGCATTAAATGTCTCCATTAGAAAAGAAGAAAAGTCTCAAGTCAATAAACTAAGCGGCCCACCTCAACAACCTAGAAAAAAAGCAAAATAAACTCAAAGCAAGCAGAAGAAAATAACAGAGGGCAGAAAAAAAAAAAAAAAACCCACTGAAACTGAGAATAGGAAATAATAGAGCAAATCAATGAATTAAAGAGCTGGCTCTTTGGTAAGATCAATAAAAGAGCCATAAAACTGACAAACTCCGAGCAATGGTGACAAAGAGAAAAACAAAAGAATATCAGAAATGAACAGGGAATAAGCCTGACCTACAGTCAGCAAAAGAATAAGGAAATAGTATGAACGCCACATATATAGATTTGACCATTTAGATGAAAGTTACTCTAAAATCACAAACTAACCCACCTCATCCAATGTAAAATAAATCATTTTAATAGTTGTCACTATTTTAAAAATTGAATTTGTAATTTTAAAACTTCCAAAAAGAAATCATCAGGCCCAGATAGTTTCACGGAGAATTCTACCAAATGTTATAAAGAAGAAATAACACCAATTCTACACAATATCTTCCAAAAAATCAGAAGAGGAGGGAACGCTTTCCAATTCATTTTATGAAGCTAGAATTACCTCTGATACAAATACCAGACAAAGACAGTACAAAAAGATAAAACAGCTGACCAACATCCCTCATAATTATAGACACAAGAATCCTTAACAAATTATTAGTAAATAAAATTCGCAAATATATAAAAATGAATTTATTTTTCTCTACACTTGTCTCCATATAGCGCACTATCAATGTGCCTGATACATTTACGTTACATCCCCCATTAGGATGAAGCTCCATAAGGGCAGTGCTTTTTGTCTATTTACTCACTGCTACTGCCGCATTCTAGGTCTAGAACAGTGCCTGACATACAGCAGACTGTCAATAAATATTTGTCAAATGAGTCAGTAAATGACTCAAATTGCATCCAGAAACAGACTCACAGATTCAGAGAATGAACTAGTGGTTGCCAGGGGGAAGGATGGGTGAAGGGATAGTTAGGAAGTTTTGGATGGACATGTACACACTGCTATGTTGAAAATTGATAACCAACAAGGACGTACTGTTCAGCACAGGGAACTCTACTCAATGACGCGTGGCAGCCTGGATGGGAGGGGAGTTTGGGGGTGAATGGATGCATGTATATGCATGGCTGAGTCCCTTCACTGCTCACCTAAAACCATCACAACACTGTTATCAGCTATACCCCAATACAAAAGAAAAAACTTAAAAAAGAAAAAAGGTTAAATGGAGAAGGGTATATATTGGTTTCCAGGAGTAGATCGATTCAACTCTATCATACGTCCTAAACCTCTTTTAAAACTCCATGACTTTAAGTGCCTCTTCTACATATCAGGCACCTGCCAGATGCTATATACACATCTTTATTCTTCATCACCCTCTGAGGTGTAAAAGAGATCAGTGACTTGTCCAAGTCCTTCAGCTAAAAAATATACAGTCCAGATTTGTCCCAGATCTACCAAATTCTAAAAGAACTTACTGTTCAACTGCAATCAATACTGCCTAGTATATATTACTAAGGTTCATTACTAATATTTATTTTACAAGTCTAAGCATACTCTTTCCAAATAATTGTATGAAAAAAATGCAGATTTATCAATAACTAATGAAAAGTTGAGTACCTTGGTCGATGCCTGGTCATACTGTGAAGTTGTTCTCACAAGCTCATCCCGGGTTTTGTTCAAAACTTTGTCTTTTTCGTTTAATTCCACTTTTGCTTTCTCCAGTTGGAGTTGGAGTTCTTGAAGTTTATTCACTTGGCCTTTCATTTCTTTTTCTTGTCCTTGCAGACGTAGTTCCAGCTCACTAATCTTGCTCCTTAGTTCTTTAAACCAAACAAAACCCGTACTTTAATTAACACATATTTTTCACAAAGAAATTTACAACTAAACTCAGAATGTATCACCATTACTACACTCTGAAATCTTTGGTGAGTCAAATATAAATCAATTCACATTAAACAAAGAAGCTTTTAATTGGATTTAATTTCAATATTTAGTTTTTATTGTTATTTGTATTCAAAAATCCTATTAAATGCAGAAGAAAACTTTTATGTTTTGATAGAAAACTTGTGGAAGGGGGGAATGCTTTTCTAAAATCAGGAATAGTATCTTATTGAGAAAACTGCAAAAATTGTATCACATATAATACCCCATGTTAAAATTTCCACTTGGTTTTAGACACCCACAAATATTTTTGTACCCGTATCAATGCAAACGAGTGCTAAGCAGTGAAAAATTCATCCTCCTGTACTCTCTCGTGGCTTTACCTCCAGTAAAGAGCAAGACAGTGTGAACCTCCTGTACTGCCAAAATTAACAATAATTTTTTTTCATTTTTTTCTCCCCACATATACACAATACTGGTTCCATAGGCACTGGCCGTGCAATAGCTAGCTCTCACCAGTGCACGCTGATGGTGATTTTCAATCTATCACAGCACTGGAAATGATCATAGTCTGCAGAGCAGATTCCAAACCACCACCTGGCACCCTTGGCTGTCAGCAGCAGCGCGGCGCAGCAGCCAAGGTCACAGGTTTGCCCCCATATGGACAGCCTGGCAGCACACAGAAAAGCCGCCCTGCAGACACACGCCACACCTCCGGCCAAAGCCAGCTTGTTCCGCGGGACACGAAAGGAGCCAGGTGAGAAGCGCAGGGAACGTCAACTGCAACCACTTTTCCCTGCTTCGCAGTCAAAGCCACTCACCCTACTTTTGAAGTCTTCACGGCACCAGCTTTTTAGTAAAATAAAGGTATCTTTCCAAACGGTGATAGCTTTTTACATTATCCCAAAGACACTATATTTCATACCACCAGGCTGGGATGTTAACCACGGATGGGTCTAACAAAACACATTACCACTTTCTAGGATTAAAAGTGTCTGCAGTCATGTCTGAAATTATCTCAGGAAAATTTGACTTAAGAAGTTACCTTGGTTTTGTGCTTTTAACTGATCCAAAAGCTGAGAATGGCTAGAATTAGCACAGCCACTGCTATGAGCATCTGTTTTCCCTATTTGCAAAGTTGACCTGCTCGGAGTCACTTCTTGTTCCCCAGAAAAATGAGATGCAGAGAAATCTCTCCTAACTGGAGTTTTTAGAGTGTTAGATGAAAGACGGCTTGGGGTTTTTTCTTGTTGCCATGAGAACACAGATGAAGAAGCCTGATGTCGGGCGATGTCCCGGTGATTCATGGTGCTTTGGGGAATAGCCTGGCTTGCTTTCTGTAAAAACAGAAGCCCTTTAGAGCCCTTTAGAAGTCACAATATTTAAGACTGTGTACCAGACTCACACACATAAACATGCTCATGCAAGAGGAAAGGGGTGGTGGGGGAAAAACTAGTACACGTACTATAGATAAACAAGATCTTACACACAGGGAACTATATACAGTATCTTGCAATAAACTGTAACAGAAAAGAATATGAAAAAGCATGTGTGTGTGTGTGTGTGTAAATATATATATAACTGAATCACCTTGCTGTATACCTGAAACTAACACAACACTAATCAGCTATACAACTAAAATTTTAAAAAAGACTACATACTTATTTTCAAATAGAACATAAAGCCATGCCAAGAAGGTATTTAATAGCACGTCTACTGTGTACCAAGAAAGAACATTCATCAAGTCAGGGGACCCACTGAGTTCCATTACCCAGTGAAATGTTCTAACGGTCAGACTTAGCACTGGAGGGTGAAGCCAGCACCATCTGAGGTCCAATCTATTTTAACTGGGCTCAGCTTTTGTATTTATCCTGCATCCCTCCTATACTTCATAAAAAACGCATGTGAGTACTCACTGCCATTTTGGATTCTGAAATATGATCTTCCTTTGCCCATCCTTGGTCACCTTCCCCTATAGCTTTGCACAGAGACTCAGAATTCAGTACTAATCAAAGAACTCTTCCATCTTCCACCATACCGTTCCCCCCAAAAAATGTCCTAAGAGGCATTCTGTATTACATAAAACACATGTGTGGATCTTCTGCTGTTTAGAATCCTTTCTGTTCTGTCTCCATTCTGACAAACATCAAGTTTCAGCTACAGTAGCTGAGTTAAATTTTTTATAACAAGGGCTTTTCTCACCACGGGGAGAGGTTTAATGTTTCTGGAGACTCACAGTCCTCCACAAAATAACTCTGAGAACAGATGTCAGGGCCAGAATTGATACCAATGACTGAAATGGGTAACAAAACAAATGATATTTCCAAGACAATCAGAAGTTTACTGTTTAATTTTTATTCGTGTTGAAAAACAATGCCTTAGCTATGTATCAAAACTCTGGTGATCTCAAGGGCTAAAGGCTTAAAAAAAATTAAAATTGCTAAAATTCTAACAGGTACTTTTTGATCCTCACTATTTAAGGCATCTACTTATAAATTCAGCCTTAACCTGTCTGCTAAGTTGGGCCATCTCACCAAGTTCACATGCTTAGTGGAATTGTGCCATTCAGTACCAAACTGGAATTAAAAAAAATAAAATAATACCATGTGAGCAAAAATGGGAAAGGTATATCCTACAGATACAGGACTGACCCTGAAAATACCTGGTAACTAAAAGCTGGGGTTCCCAAAACATGCGTTTTATTTTATTGATGTTAAGCAAATCTTTTACCCACTTCTCTCAGCCTTTTTTCCCCCTATCAAACTGGAGTTTAAATCCCTTGTCAGCTACTTATTTAAAAGAACTAGAGAAATTATGTTGACAACCTTCTCACCTGAAATAAACATTTCATTAATAATGATCCCCAAACCTCTCATCCCTGGTAGCAATCACCAAATTCCATCAGAAGGTCTGAACAGGAAGCAATTGCCTCCAGGTGCCAAAGTCAGCCAGGAATAACTCTGGTTCCACCCTCTCCAAACATATTCTTTATCATAAGATCTTAACAGAGAAACTTAAGTATCTTTCCACAGTTTCTGGGGAATTTGGGGCCTATTTGATATTTAGGGATAAAGTCACCTGCCCAATCCATTTTATTCCACTCTTAACCTATTTTAAACTTAAAAATATCATAACCAATGAGCCAGGAACTCTGTTTTCTCAGTGTAAGAAAAACGGGTCAATCCTACGTAGAGCAGATTTTTCTGTCTTTGCTCTATCCTGCCTATATCAAAGTACTTCTTCAACTGCATACTCCATTAAAAGGCCCATAATTAACTTACCTTTGCCTGCAAGGCTTTTACCTCTGCCTCTAATCTTTTTCGTTCTTCAACTTCTTTATTATATTTTTCTTTTAGATCTTCATATTTGGAACCTAAACACCAGACAATGAGACACAGTTTCAGTTTGATCACTGATTTTGCAAAGAATCATTATGATAGTCTAGAAATGAGTATCTTCATACATCAGATAGAAAGAACATTTTGGTTAAGGCAACCAATACTACTCAAATTACCCAAATATTAAAATGCATGGAAACACAAGTATTTTGAATATTCCAAAGGTGAACTATTTTAAAAAATACCATAGACAGATAAAGTGAAAAGCTTAAAGGCTGACTGATGGCGAAACATATTTCAACAGATACACAAACGTATGTGTAACTAATGGCTGCTTTTTGTTGTTATTTTTAATGCTTAAATTAGAAGCTGAATTCAAGGTTGAATGATTTCATTTCTTGGGCAGAATTAAAATCTCAGCGAAAGAGCTATTTATACAAAGGGAAAAGAATCCTTACCGCTATAATACTGGCTTGGTGTGAGCGGAGTTGCAAAAATTTTTTGTGGTGTAAGGCATGAATTCAGAGAGACATCCGCAGATTGCGCAGCTTGCTGGCTTCTTTCAAGTTCAGATTTACACCTGTGAGAAAACGACCCGAGAGGATGCCACACCAGAGTCACAGCTGCAGAACACCAACGCCACACATTCCCCGAGAGCAACAAACTGACAAGAAAACCCACCCGCTAAGAATTCCTGCCACTGCATTTATCCAACAGACACTTCATAAGAACTAATTGCGAAACAGTCCTTTGTCTCCAAAGGAACTCGGTCTGGTTAGGAAAACAGAAATATAAGCCAGCCAATTACAGTGTGATAAAGGCTATAATGAAGATCTGTAATAACCACTATCATAGCAAAGAAGAGTTGGGAGGGTTGGGATACATTCCAACCAAATTTTATATTCTAGGCCAAAGAAAGACACAGTGCTACCAAAAAAAAAAACCAAACCCAGAACTTAAGACAGGAGGACATTGGTATCATTGAAGCAGGGGCTCAAATCTTGAAACTAGATAACATTACATATAATATTGTCATTATATTAATAACACAGACTTTGCCAAGATCCTTTTGACCTACCTTCTAGAGAAATGAAAAGAAAAATATTAAACAAATGGGACCTAATTAAACTTAAAAGCTTTCGCACAGCAAACGAAACAATAAATAAGATGATGAAAAAACAACCCTCAGAATGGGAGAGTGGAGAAGGCGATGGCACCCCACTCCAGTACTCGTGCCTGGAAAATCCCATGGACGGAGGAGCCTGGTGGGCTGCAGTCCATGGGGTCGAGAAGAGTGGGACACGACTGAGCGACTTCACTTTCACTTTTCACTTTCACGCATTGGAGAAGGCAATGGCAACCCACTTCAGTGTTCTTGCCTGGAGAATCCCAGGGACGGGGGAGCCTGGTGGGCTGCTGTCTATGGGGTCGCACAGAGTCGGACACAACTGAAGTGACTTAGCAGCAGCAGCAGAATGGGAGAAAATACTTGCAAATGAAGCAACTGACAAAAGATTAATCTCCAAAATATACAAGCAGCCCATGGAGTTCAATATAAAACACCAGCAGCAGGGCTTCCCTGGTGGCTCAGGGGTAAAGGATCCACCTGCCAATGCAGGAGACATGGGTTCGATCCCTGATCCAGGAAGATCCCACGCACCGTGGAGCAACTAAGCCCATGCACCACAACTACGGAGCCCGTTCTCCGGAGCCCCGGAGCTGCAACTACTGAGCCCAGGCATCGCGTGCCCGAGAGCCTGCGTTCCACAAGAGAGCAGCCCCTGCTCACTGCAGCTGGAAGAAAAGCCTGTGTGGCAACGAAGACCCAACACAGCCAAAAACAAAGGTGTAAATAAAAAGTATTTTTTTAATCAAAAAAATGGAAGACCTAATCAGACATTTCTCCAAAAAAGACAGATAGACGGCCAACAACATGAAAAGATTCTCAACATTGCTCATTATTACAGAAAGGCAGGTCAAAACTACAGTCAGGTACCACCTCACACAGGTCAGACCAGCCATCATCAAAAAGTCTACAAACAATAAATGCTGTAGAAGTTGTGGAAAAAAGAGAGACCTCCTGCACTGTTGGTGGAATGTAAATTGATACAACCTCTGTGGGGAACAGTACTGAGGTTCCTTAAAAAAGCTAAAAATTGCCATATGACCCAGCAATCCCACTACTGGGCATATACCCTGAGAAAACCATAATTCAAAAAGACACATGTACGCCAATGTCAGGGCTTCACCAGTGGCTCAGCAGTAAAAGAATCCGCCTGTAATGCAGGAGACATGGGTTCAATCCCTGGGTTGGGAAGATCCCCTGGAGAAGGGAATGGCTACCCAATCCAGTTGTTTTTTTGCCTGGGAAATCCCATGGACAGAGGAGCCTGGCGGGCTACAGTCCATGGAGGTCACAAAAGAGTGAGACACAACCTAGTGTCTGAACAACAACGACAACCCCAAATGTTCACTGCAGCACTATTTACAATAGCCAGGTCATGGAATCAAGCTAAATGTCCACAGACAAATGAACGGATAAAAAAGATGTACAAATATACAATGGAATATTACTCAGCCATAAACGGAAAAGAGATTGGGTCATCTGTAGTGATGTGGATGAACACAGAGTCTGCCACATAGAGTGAAGGAGGCCAGAAAGAGACAAACAAGTATCACATATTAGGACATATATAAGGAATCCAGAAAAATGGTGCTGACGAACCCATCCGCCAGGCAGAAACAGAGAATGGACTTGTGGGCAGAGGAGGAAGGAGAGGGTGGATGGATGGAGAGAGCAGCATTGTCATATACACTGCCATGTGTCAGACACACGGCGGGCGGGAAGCTGCTCTGGACCGCAGGGAGCGCAGCTCGGTGCCCCGTGATGACCCAGAGGGCTGGGATGGGGGGCTGGCAGCGGGGCTTAAGAGGGTCGGGACATACGTGTACTTACAGCTGGTTCCCACTGTTGTACAGCAGAAACCAACCCAGTATTATAAAGCAATTATACTCCAGTTAAAAATTAAATAAGTAGAAATTTTAAATAAATAAAAACATAGCCTTGATATACACACCATGCCTTTTATGACATTTTTTAAATGCATATATAAAAATTAAGTTAACTTCATGCATGTAGAAAAGATACTAGCAGGAAACAGACCCAAAGAAATGGAGAAAGTGAGCTAAATACAATCATTCTCAGTAGGTGTGGAGCATTGGTTCCAAGACCCCTGCAGATGACAAATATCCAGGGATGCTCAAGTCCCTTATATAAAATTGGCAGTAATACCTTCAGCCCTTCATATTGTTAGGTGTGGAAGCTGAGGATACAGAGAACCTGGACTGTGCAGATGTCAAATATCCTTACCATTTAAGTCCTAACACCTTTCAAGAGAACTCAATTCTTGCAGCTCGACCTGTGTCTCTGATTTTCCCTTAACACAAGAAACAAAAAGAAGCTCCTCAGACAATCGCTAGTGATGGGCACCATTCTCTTTGCCAAGGACACATTACTCAAAGCAGGGAGGGAAGAAAGGAATAAAGGAAGGGCCTCAGTGCCCTAGCTCCTCCCGGCTCTAAATTCTACCCGAGAAAGAAGTAGTAATGTTATGAGTCAAAAATGGCTATGCAGCCAATAAAATCACCTTCAAATTTACAATAGATAACACCTCTCCAACAGAAATGTTCTATTAGTGTGAAAACAATAACAAGAAATAAATGAATTCAATCTTAATATTTCACTCAATATTTTTTATATTATTTCACCTTACTCAATGCAAAAATCATTAATAAGGTATTTTACATTTTTTTGTACTAAATCTTCAGAATTTGGAGTTCAGTGTGTACTTCCAGCACACCTGCATTTACACTAACCACATTTCAAGTGTCCTGCAGCCACATGTAGCCACTGGCTACCATACTGGACATTGCAGGTCTATTGACATCCCAAGGTGTAAAAGGCTGGTGACTCTGGAGAGAAATTTTGAAGGAACTTGGAAAACTGGTGTTTCTTTTCCCTCTCAAATTCACATCTTATCCCCTTTTCCCTATCTTTTCATTTGAAAAAGTTTCTTAATTTTAAATATTAAATAAAAATATACCCTCCTGTTACTTTTATAAACCTTTGTATCACCTGCCTCCTAAAGAAAAAAACACACAAACTCTCACCACTGAAAAAATGTACTAAATTAAGCTCTTTCCTACTAGGTTTCATTTAGCCAAGCATCTCTTCCTCAAATGTTAAAATATGAATGTTTCTGACTAAATTATTAAAATCAGTATTTCTAACATTGGCACCCAAAATGTTCTTTTCAAAGAAATAATTATTCCAGCATACTGAAGGGAACTTCCTACTTCCCAAGCACCTGCTTTCCAAAACAAAAGCTTCTTTCACTTATTCATTCAACAAGTATTTGAGGACTTGCAATTGCCAGGTGCTAGGAATACAGTGATAATAAACAAGACAAAGATAAAGTTTTAGGAAAACAAAGAACAAAATAGACATTTATTTATCATTCTAATGTTGCGACTTAATAGCCACCTTACACATGGATAGAAAACAAAATTAGAAAAAGACTGCTGTGTACCTAAGTTATCATCTTCATAAAAAGACCAGCATACAATCAGCCCTTGGTACCTGCAGAAGGTTGGTTCTAGGACCCTCTTAAATACTAAAGGGCTTCCCTTGTGTCTCAGCTGGTAAAGAATCCACCTGCAATGTGGGAGACCTGGGTTTGATCCCTGGGTTGGAAAGATCCCCTGAAGAAGGGAAAGGCTACCCATTCCAGTAACAGCCTGGAGAATTCCAGGGACTGTTTAGTCCATGGGGTCGCAAAGAGTCAGACACAACTGAGCTACCTGCACTTTCACTTTAAACACTAAAATGTGCAAAGGCTCAACTCTCATATAAAATCACATAGGTAGCATTTGCATAATAACCTATGCACATCATCCTGCATATTTTAAATCATCTCTAGGTTACTTATAATACCTAATATAATATATATACTATGTTAATAGTTGTCAGCATGCAAATTTAATTTTTGCTTTTGGAACACTCTGGAATTTTTTCTTCAAATATTTTTGACCCTAATTGGTTGAATCTGTGGATGCAGAACTCATAGATATGAAGAGTCAACTCTTAATCTTTAAATGTTCTACCTTTCAAAAATACATTTGCTTTGTAGGTAGAATTAAAATAACCACAAGCTATGCCTGGAAAAAAGCTCTTGGTATCAAAATACTTATTAATTACAAGTGGAAAAACAGTCATTTACAATCCAGAAATTCAGGTGACACCCTAACCAAGTGATGGTTTAAAAGTCAAATTGAATCATGTATCCTCTAATATGAGGCACTGAGAAAGGCATGTCACTAGTTCTGTGATACTTGTACCAAAACTCCATAGCCTCAATCTGACCCAGAGATTCCCTCCAGGATGACTCTGCCCTCCCAAAGGGCATTTGGCAGTGCCTGGTGACATTTCTGACTGTCAAAATTTGGAGATGTGTGTGGAGGCCAGGAATTCCACATATCGGAATGTGAACAGGGCAGCCTTCCACAACAAATAATCCAGTTCTAAGTGTCAACTCTGCCATTGTTGAAAAACAGCAGACAAATCCAAATTGAGTACTACTGTACAATAAAGGGGTCTAGTGCTCCTTAAAAATGTCAAAGTCACAGAAGTCAAGAAACCATCACAGCTTAGGGAGAAAAGAAAACATCCACTAAATGCAACATGGAATCCTGGCTCAGGTCCTGGAGTACAAAAAGGACATTCCTGGAAAAGTGAGTAAGGACATGACTGGAAAAATGAGAGAAATTCCAATAAGTTAATAGTACTGAATTAATGTTTATTTCTGGTTTGGTCATTGTACCCCAGTTATGTAAGGTGTTAAAAATAAAATTTATTCTTAAAATTTCTAGGGGAACATTGGCAGAATTAACATGGGGCAATTTGCTAGTCTTTTTTGCTTTTAATCTTCCACTGTTAGAATGAGAAGATTCCATTTATAAGCTCGCAGTGCTCAAGTCCCACTAAACTTTGATTAATGCTTCTAGTTGTTTAGGGATTTTTTTTAATGGAAAAATAGTAATAAGCACCTTTTTAAATATTGCTTAAATATGGCATTGAAATTGATGATTTTTTCCCCATTTAACAAGTATTTTATTGGCTGCCTTTTGGAAGACGAGCAGTTTTATTTTTTTAATTGGAGTATAATTGCTTTGCAATGTTGGGCTTGGTTTCTGCTGCACAGTAAAGTGAATCAGCTCTATGTAATACTCCCTTCCCTCTTAGACCTCCCTCCTACCCCCCACGCCCCCAGGCCACCCATCTAAGTCTTCACAGAGCACTGAGCTGAGTTCCCTATGCTTTACAATAGGTTCGAACTAGCTATCTCTTTCATGCAAGGTAGTGTATATATGTCAATCCCAATTTTCCCATTTCCCCCACCCCACCTTCCCCAACTGTGTCCACGTGTTTCCAGGGCAGGAACAGAGATGCAGTCATAGAGTGAAATCAGTGAATTGATTATGGAATACTTAAGATGGAAGAAGGGTCTCTTGGATGGGGATCTCAGTGGGAAAGTCTTCCAGACTTCACTTTCCTCCTCTCCAGCTGAGATTCCATGGCACCCAGCTGGCACCCAAGTTCATTCACTCTCTTCTACATCCTCAATTACTCCATTGACTTCTATCCCATCACCCTTGCCCCCAAACCCTAAATCAATCCTCTGGGATATCTTCTCAGCATTTACATCCCACAAGCTAAAGAAAAAAAAAAAACAGAACCCTCATACAACTCTATAGACTGGTCCTACTATAAATTCCTGGCCTCTAATCTTAACTGAGCTCTCAATGCTCCTCATCCTTTGGGACTAGTACTCTCCTCTACAACAGCTTTTCCATGCAGAGAAGACACAAGCCATCAATATAACCCATGTTTTAACTTCCCTCCATCTTTCCAGTAACCACTGTTGACAGTTTTGGAATTTATCATTGCACCCCCCTAGTAACAAACACAGTTCCTGGCACATGAGGCAGCTTAATAAACATATACTGAATAAGTAAATGAATAAGCCAGCAACCATTTAATGAATTTACACAGCCCTGAGCCATGCAACAACAAGACTGAAGCATATAAGAATTGTCCTCAAATCACTGTTCATTCCGCTGGAAAGAAAAAAAACTGCAATATGTAGTAATAACATCATAAAAAGGATGCACCTGATAAATACATAAAAAGACATCCATAATAAATACTACTCCCAAAAAGTTACCTTTTAAGTTCCTGTTCCAGCTTTTCTATTTGTTTTTTGCTCGAGTTCAGCTGACCTTCTTGGAAATTCACTTGTGACTCCTTGACTTGAAGTTCATGAGAAATCTTCTGCTTAGTCTTCTCCAGATTTTCACATATTTCCATCAAGCTTTGGTTCTCCCTTTTCAGGTTTGCACCCTCAGTTTTTTCATTCTCAACCTAATGGGGATTGTTCAAAAGGAAATACATCACTTACTCATGAACTTATCAGACATTATCTGTGAATCTGAGTCTAACCCTGATGACTAACTATCTGAGATACGATTATAATAATCCAGAAGTCAATGCTTGATGAACAGAGAAATCCTAGATAATCTCATTTTGAAGTTTATTAATAGAAAAGTTTTACAAAGTCATGTATTATACTGTCTTTGGTTAGGTCTACACACACCAATCCTAGAGAGGCTTTAACATGCTTTTGAGAATTTAAAAAAATTAACCTTAGAAACCCTCTCTTAGCTACTCATTTTCAAGTTCAGTTGCCAAAGCCAGTAAGTGTAAGAAACTGAAAAATTCTCCCACTAGCAAAAACATTTTAGAAGCAGTAATTGTTATTACTACTCTAGTATGAAAGAAGTACTACTTAAGTTTCCATTTACTAGTCCTGGAGAGATCTGGGAACTCCACCGTGAAAGCTCACTGTCAGAAAGCAGTATCTAGGAGACTTCTTCAGAGAAGGCAATGGCAATCCACTCCAGTACTCCTGCCTGGAAAATCCCATGGACAGAGGAGCCTGGTAGGCTGCAGTCCATGGGGTCACTAAGAGTTGGACACAACTGAGCGACTTCACTTTCACTTTTCACTTTTATGCATTGGAGAAGGAAATGGCAACCCACTCCAATGTTCTTGTCTGGAGAATCCCAGGGACAGGAGAGCCTGGTGGGCTGCTGTCTATGGGGTCGCACAGAGTCGGACACCACTGAAGTGACTTAGCAGCAGCAGGAGACTTCTTTGGTGATCCAGTGGTTAAGACTCCGAGCTTCCACTGCAGGGAGTGTAGGTTCGATTCCTGGTTAGGGAACTAAGATCCCACAAACCGCACAGCACCCGCCCCCGCAAAAAAAAAAAAAAAAAAGCAGTATCTATTTGGGCTGCAAAGTGTTCTCATACTGACCCCAGATTCAGAGCCAGAGACTTTTGGCCATGTTGGTGCTGAATGCAAAAGCAATGTTCCATTCATGGTCCCTAAGAGAAGTGAAAATGGAACTCAGCACTCCCACACACGAGCATATAAGCAGAAATGAGGACAGAGGATGGAGAAATAAGGTAATCACAATAAAAAAGACTCGACAGAGGAGAGGAAGGAGGATTACCACCTGAAGACAGCAAAATCATCTTTCTCTAAATCAAAAAAGGACCAAGATAAAACTGTTGATCCAAATAACGAGTGAACAGTTTTAAATACCAGCATTTTGACGATACCTTCTGTTTTTGCTTCTGCAACGCAGCCTCCAGGGTCTCCAGCTGAAACTGCCTTTGCTGCCTCTCTTTCTTCAGTTTGTCGAGCTGGCCTTCAAACTCTTGAATCTTCTGAAGAGCTCTTGTAGGCAGGCCTTCCTTCCATTCTTCCAACGCCCAGCTCATTTTGCTCTCCTTTCTTTATTACTCAAACATTTATAAATAAACTGAAAAGAATAAACAGACTGTTGATCCTACCACAATAAAAGGAAACTTACAGTCTCAGAGACAAACTAATCTACATAACCACCTCTAAGAATCAAATTTCAAAACTTCTTTCAAAAGATAACAAAGTATAGCATCCATCTAGCCACCTCTGCCAGGTGACTCCCAATAACTCTGACTGTCATACACAATATGCTCATTTGCTTTCACCTTGCTTTCTGTTTTTCTTATTTCTCATTTCTTACTTCTCATTAGGCTACCTGCTTTCTACCACTCAGTTCGTTTTCATTATACAAGGTATGAATTTTTTGGTATAAGGTTTCTGGGGAAATTGGGCTCACAGGACAAAGAAGATGCATAAGTTATTTTGCAAACGCTTGTCTTTCTTCTCTTCGTGTCATTAATTCCCACTCATACTCCATCCCTCTTCCTCCAGGAAGACTTCCCTGAGGACATCCATCATAATCTGGTGTTTTCTCTCCATCAGAGTTTCTCATGGCACAGATACCTCCTCCTCCTCCCACGTGATTATCATTTGTTGAGTCAGTGCTTGAATGAACAAAGTATGAATGCCATACTCGCACTAGAATCACTGCAAAATGCAGTCAAGTCATTCTCCAGACCAACTGTGACCAGGAATCAGGTATATAGCCTTAGTGATTCAAATCCCTTCTCAGCTATAGGCAAGATGTGTGGCCTTGGGCGTGTTATTTAACAGGTCTGTGCTCTGGTTTCCCTGTTTGGGAATAATAATGGTGGTGACTCCCTAAACCTTTAGAAAACTATCTCCTGATAAGCTTTCCATACATATTAGCTATTATATTAGTCCCTGAAAAACACTTTTTCATTTGTATATTGCTACATATGGTACCAAGACAGAAATGGCCTACCTCTTTCTGGGACATATCTCAGAAAATTTAAATCAGCTGAGAGAAAAGTATGGCAATTATTCTTTTCTCATTAGCCTTTAGAACTTAAATAGAAGAAAAAAAAGCATTCATTTTTCCAGTTATTTTAGCAAGAGGACAAGAATCTGGTTTTTTTACTAAATGATGTTCATAACCATTTTAGTGTTTTGTTTCAATCGACTTCATCAAGGAAATTTATCAGCATGATTAAAAATTAGTTGATGAAAGTACTAAGTATAATAATTTTTTTTCCAAAAATTAAAAGAGAAGCAAGGGTCTTCGGAAAGCACATAATTTCAAGCCTTGAAAAGTGCTTTTCCTTCCCATTCTCCCCTCCCCCTTAATTCTTTGAACACAGTATCTTAAACCCCATTCCCATCTACCCAAAAACTACTTCAAGGAGTGTCATGCCTCTCCAGCAACAATTTACACTTCCCCAGTAGGCAACCTCATCTATTATAAACTAGCTAGTTCATTCAGGAGTTCAGGGGTGCCTTCAGAGGAACACAACTAGAACTCCTAAACAATTCTGCCAGCCATGGAAAGCATTACATCTAGACACCATAGCAAACAAAATATTAAAACGAGCAATTTAAAAAGATGATACAGACGATGGAAATAAACAGAAGGACGACTGGCAAGTTAAATGCTTTCCCATTTCAAAGTCTAAGATACAGCAAAACATAAACGGTTAAAGCAATCACCAGACCCAAGATAATTTTGATTGGAGGGGACGACTTCGACAGATTTAAGGTATCGGTCATTCAACAATCTATATGGAGCCACTGGGGCAACAGGACCAAAAATATTTTAAAAATGTAAACCTCAAGATGAAAGAGGCAAAAGGGGTGGGGGGGCGGAGCCTGTGAATGAAAACTCTGGCTGCTCCTCCAGACCAAGCTCGAGAATAGGACTCAAAGTCGCTCCGCGGTGGCACTGTAGGAGGGGACTCCAGTTTCTTGTCGAAGATGGGGGATTCTGATACAGGGAAAGTGTGAACCCCACCTGCAGGACGTGATGTGCGCGAGTCACAAAAGAGTTTCTTTGGGCACTTTATGGGGTTGAGTGATTCGGGCCTGGGAAGTGTCCTTCACTTGGTTAAGATAGAGCATTTCTGGAAGGATCATAGTCCTGAAGATCCTTTTGGCAGGAACCTTCCTGCCAAACCTTCGACTTCCTGGGCTTTTCTTCATCACCCCACCCCCTACCCGCTTTGCCTCTTTCATCTTGAGGTTTACTTTTTTTGTTGTTGTTGTTCTGTTGCCCCAGTGGCTCCATATAGATTGTTGAATGATTGATACCTTAAATCTGTAGAAGTCGTCCCCTCTCATCAAAATTAAAATTTCTGAGTCCTTATCCCATAGCGCAAGCCAGGTCCACAGGCGCAGTCCAATAAATGCGTAAAGAAAGGGAAGGCAAGAGAAAATGCTCTCGCAACGAACAACAGGCACACCAAAGCGTTGCCCAGATCAAAACCCTCAAACCCCAAGCTGGCATCTCCTCCAAGGGACAAAAGACCGATGTCCAAATTTCAAACAGGAGGTGCAGAAAGGTTGCCAGTGAAACACCTGCTGAGCTTCAAGTCCCTTACCGTACAGAGGAATCGGTTCCCCGAAAGGCAGAGCAAGGGCTCCCGACACGAGTGCAAGCCCACTTTCACCGGGAGCACAGGGGCGCCGAGACCCCTAAGAACCTGGCCCCGGGCCGATTCTCTAGTCCCTCGGGTGGGAGGAGGCAGCGGCCCGCGGCACCTTCAGTGCCGAGAAGCGCCATCCCCCAGGCATCGCCGCCCAGGAGCCCCCAGCACAAGGACCGCGGCTCCCTCACGCCCGCCGCCAGAGCTGGGACCCAAGGAGAACGCTCACCTTGCTGGCGGGAGAGGGCAAACAACCCTGCTGAAAGGCCAGTCCTTGTCCAGCCTCCGTGAGCTGGAGCACAGACGCCGATTCAAACTGCCCGCGACCGCCACCCGTTTTCGATTCGACCGCTTCTGGCCTCCAGACTGAACTCGGCTGCAAGCCTATTGGTCACTATCAGAGGTTGTGAGCCAATCGGCTTCCGCGTAGTCGAACGGCTGCCTCTGATTGGCCCTTTCGGATGGATTTAAAAATCAAGCCAAGCCCGCAGAGGGGCCGGGGCTGGTGCTACACGGTTTTTTGTTGTTGTGGGGAGGCGGAGCCCACGTGCTTCAGCCGAGGCTGGGAGGCGTTACGAACCGCTGTCAAGCCTATTGGTCACTGCCAGAGGTTGTGAGCCAATCGGCTTCCGCGTAGTCGAACGGCTGCCTCTGATTGGCCCTTTCGGATGGATTTAAAAATCAAGCCAAGCCCGCAAAGGGGCAGGGGCTGGTGCTACTGGGTTTTTTTGTTGTTGTAGGGAGGCGGAGCCCACGTGCTTTAGCTGAGGCTGGGAGGCGTTAGGAACCGCGGTTTCCTCCAAAGGCAGGGAATGGGACGGCGGATTAGGAGGGTGTGGTCTATCGGCTACAACCAGCGGGAGAGGGCTGCCAGGTGAAAACTTTTTAATACTTCACACACGTATCTACTTACTTATTAAATATATAATTTAGGACATATCT
>SJYT01057799.1:231759-271245 GCA_006410635.1 Cephalophus harveyi | reverse complement strand
GAGGCTGGGAGGCGTTACGAACCGCTGTTTCCTCCAAAGGCGGGGAATGGGACGGCGGATTAGGAGGGTGTGGTCTATCGGCTACAGGCAGCGGGAGCGGGCTGCCAGGGGAAAACTTTAATACTTCACACACGTATCTACTTACTTATTAAATATATAATTTAGGACATATCTACTAAAGTACTATTCTGCCAGACATTCTTCCTCCTGCGTCATTCCTAACAATTGTTTAGGAAAGTATTCTTGTTTTTATTTAAAGGTTAACTGAGGCACAGAGAAGCTTAAGTCTTTTGAAATTGAAATCTAGAAGATGCAGGGTCTCACGTTTAACTGCTTCTAAACAGGTGATTCTAAGCATTTGTTATCTGTGATTCCAGGGGAGAAGATTGTACCCAGAAAAACCGTGAACGTAGGATGTAACCCCCTCTTATGAAGCTCCCTAGTAATGTGTGTACTTCTGTACCCTAAATTAAAAATCATGGACTTCCCTGGTGGCTCAGTGGTAAAGAACTTGTCTTCCGATGCAGGAGACGCGGGTTTCCATCCCTGGGTGGGGAAGATCCCCTGAAGAAGGAAATGGCAACCCCCTGTGGCAACCCACAGTATTCTTGCCTGGAGAATCCGTTGGACAGAGGATCCTGGCAGGCTACCGTTCATGGGGTCACAAAAACAATCCAACAGGACTTAGCTACTAAATAACCGCAGCAAACTAAAAATAAGCCTCTAAAGACAGGATCAAAACAATGAATTGTTAAATTACTATTTCTCTGACACTACTGTGTTCCTCAACAGATTCCAACCTTTCTGTTTACCTTCCGTTAGGCTATTCCTGCAGCCCCTTATCCTTCACTGAAAGTTTACTCATCCTTCCACCCAACTCAAACACCGCTTTCTTCTTAAAATTTTTGCTCTTCCCACCCACCCCTTGAAATAATTCCCTAGACCTTTTGTAGAGTTTGGCTTATACTTCACTATAAGGATTTTTGCTGTGTTTTAAAATGGATAGATAGATAAATATAGGTATACATATATCTATTTTTGTCTGGCTCCCCCTGCAGACTCAAAAATTCCTGTAGGGTAAAATCTTTTTGAATTCATCTTTACATTCCCAGCAACTCCCTAGTAACCTTGCACATCGTAACTTAAAATTATCTTAGCAAGGCCTTGTTCTCCACTCTCCTTGAAGCCCTAAGGAGAGAGGAGGGAGCAGGTAGGGGAGAACTTTTCTCAGACCTTGCTGTATGAGTCTAGTATCTGACTGTTCTGGGATTTAAACCAAATTCCAACAATGGTTACAACTGCATTGTTTTCCAGGGTAATTACTCAACTATTTATTAGCTGTCAAAGGAAAACAGAACTAGAAAGAACAGAACAGAGCAGCCTGGTAGGCTACAGTCCATCGGGTCACAAAGAGTCAGACCCAGCTGAGCTCATGAGCATATGTTATGAAGTTAGGATTGATATTTTTACATTTTCCCATCTAGAGATCCAGTTATTCTACCACAATTTGTTGAAAAGATTATCCTTTCTTTTTTGAAAGAACCTTTGTTGAAAATTAACTGAATATACAAATAAGGATATATTTGTGCCTCTCTTCTGTTTTACTGATCTATATTGCCTATCTTTATATCTGTAACACACTGTTTTGATTACTGCCACCTTATAATAAGTAAGTCATGAAATTAGGTAACAAATTCTTGATCTAAATTCTGATCTTTTTAAAATTGTGTAGTCTCATCTAGGGCCTTTATCTTTTTTAAAAAAAAGATAGAATAAGAATATAAATTTTTCCAAGAGCCCTCTGAAATTTTGATTGGGATTATGTTCCTAGGTGAGAGATTAGTGGTGAAAACACTTGGATTTCACTTGATTTATATCACCAGAAATATTCAAGCATTGGCCCAGCAGAAAGTTGAGAGCCACTACTGTGCAAAATCAAGGGAGGGCCCTGTATGTGGCCATGTCCTCTGCAAACCTAACAATGCTAGAGATGAGTATAGCAGAAAAGGCCAACCCACTGGCAAGCATCAGGGAGCAATTCATTGCACAGACTCCCTAGCATCCTGGAGCAAGGCCATGTTTTTTCCATAGAGAATGACTCACCATCTGAATAAAAGCATCCTGATGTGCTGCTGTCTTTATTAAAGACCGAGCGCCTGACCTGAGAACATCAGACGTGTCCATCACTAGCTGTGTACTGTCAGACCCACCAAGTCAGGGGTTCTAGTGGGTACAGCAGCAAACCATTCTACGATGGGGTCCAAGCAGGTCCAAATGGCATAAATAACTTACATAAATAGAAAAGTGGCCATAGGTCACCTGTTCTGTTTCACCAAGACTTTGTGGATATCTGAGCTCTTACAGTGCGTGCGTGCATGCTGTTGCTTCATCGTGTCTGACTCTTCACCACCCCATGGACTGCATAGTCCACCTGGCTCCTCTATCCATGGGATTTTTCCAGGCAAGAATACGGAAGAGGGTCACAGTTCCCTTCTCCAGGGGATCTTCCCGACCCAGGGATGGAACCCGCATCCCTTGCATTGCAGGTGGGTTATTTTAGGTTCCCCCAAACAAGCCAACAGAGGAGAAAATGCCTGATCCTCATTCACAGATGGCTTGGCTTAATGTGCTGATGATCACCCAGCAGATCACATCACCACCAGCAGGGCAGCGGGGCTTTAAGGACATCCTTGTACACAATGCTCCTGCAGCAGAGATCCTAAGGGGAACTCCCTGAGCAGGGAGTCCGCATTGACGGGAGAAGCTCCCCCCATGCCCTGACCACCAGGCACAGGCCAATGCTTCTGCACCTAGGGGGGCTCTGTCCCTGCAGAGGGTGGCTCCATGGGTCCTGGCACTTCAGCTCTAGCTCACGGTGTGCTTCCAGGGCAGTAAGGAACCACTGAAAGGTTTTCCCTTTTCCAGTATGCAAGAGGTTTTCTTGAAGCAGCATTTTTATCAAGAATAATTTTTTTTTTTTTTTAATAAAGGCTCAATACTTCGAGAAATGTGCTGGGGTGTCCTGAAAATAAACTGCTGTTCCCTATAGCACCACGAGGGAAACACCCCGTGGGCAAAGCTGTGAGCAGAACAGTCTATTGCCTGCTTCACATGGAAGAAAAGGTAGCCCACGATCAGGATACACCTCTGGGCAAATGATTTGACTGATTGATCAGGGGCCTGGAAGGAGCAGGGTTAAATTATTGATATTATAAACAGTTTTAGAAAAGGGAGTTATGGGTAGACCTTACAGGAAGAAGAACAAAGTATTCAAGTCTTTGTGTCTTACGTCAGTAGTCACTGGAGAGCATCCACCACAGAGCAGGCACAACTAGATGGACAGCTAGATTGGTCTGATGGATTGTCCAGTGGATGTCCTCAGTCACCCAAGTGCACAGTGGTCCCATCATCAGAGCAGCCATGGTATCAGGGATGATGGCTGTAAATGGACCCCACAGCATGGGCTCAATAAAGCTGGTCTAACCACCATTTCTGGTGCATAATCAACCTGTCATCATACGACTGACACTGGGCCCTCAGAAACCCAAGTGAAAACAACCAGCTTCTTGATGGCAAGTCAATCGCATTGGATCCCTTCCACTCTGAAGGACTTTATACCTGCTCTCGATATTGGTTTGTCTTCTCTTTCTGCAGTGCCTCTACCAGTTGTACAGTCTGAAGGGCTTACAGAATACCTGATTAACAGTCATAGCATCCTGCATAAGATTGTCTCGGGTCAAGGCACTCCTTTTATTGAGAAATATGTACATGACTATGGGATTTGTTGGTTCTACTGTGATGCTGAAGCTGAAACTCCAGTGCTTTGGCCACCTTATGCAAAGAGTTGACTCATTAGAAAAGACTCTGATGCTGGGAGGGATTGGGGGCAGGAGGAGAAGGGGACGACAGAGGATGAGATGGCTGGATGGCATCACTGACTCGATGGACGCGAGTCTGAGTGAACTCCGGGAGATGGTGATGGACAGGGAGGCCTGGCGTGCTACGATTCATGGGGTCGCAAAGAGTCGACACGACTGAGCGACTGAACTGAACTGTATCCTACCTTTTTCCTGGAAGTTGCTGTTCAGGCATTCAGTCATGTCCGACTCTTTGCAACCCCATGGACTGCAGCACGCCAGGCTTCTCTATCCTTCACCATCTCTGGAAGCTTGCTTAAACTCATGTGCATTGAATCAGTGACGCCATCCAACCATCTCATCCTCTGTCATCCCCTTCTCCTCCCGCCTTCAGTCTTTCCCTGCATCAGGGTCTTTTTCAATGAGTCAGCTGTTTGGATCAGGTGGCCAAAGTATTCCTGGAAGTAGCTGGTCTAATACTGTTTGAGTTGAATTGTGTCTCCCCCCCACCACCCCATAAATTCATATGTTGAAGTGGCAACTGCCAGTAACTCAGAATGTGACTTTAATTGGAAACAGGGTAATTTCAGATATCATCAGCTTGTAGATGAGGTCATTAGGGTGGCCCTTGATCCAGTATGGCTATGTCCTTATTAAAAGGAGATATTCGGACACAGAGACAGCGGCACAGGGGGAGCACCATGTGAAGAATGGAGTTACGCTGCCACGAGCCAAGGGACACAAAGATTGCTGGTAAATGACCAGGAGCTGGGCGAGAAGCATGGCACAGTCTCCCTCGCGGCTCTCACAAGCAACCAATCCTGCCAACGACAGGATCTCAAACCTCTAGAATACAGAACTCTGAGACAATAAATTTCAGTCGTTCTAAACCACTCGGTTGTTTGTTACAGCAGCGTCAGGAAACTAATACAAATACCAGATTGGAACGGCCTATGAACAGCTCAACTAAGGCAACACCCTATAGACCTGGGAAAATATCCTCCATAACTCACTATCTGTATTAACCAACATATCAAGCGGTGTCCCCCATGGCTAGAATCCAGATGGCAAGAAATGGAGCAGGAATTCGCCCTTCTCACTACCACTCCCAATAACCCATTTGTGCTTCCCATTCTAGTGTGGGCTCTACTGGGTAAAGTGGGGAGTGGATCACACTACTCCTAGTGACACATGAAGGGTTCCACAAAATTAGAAGCTACAGCTGATCTCTTTGGTTTCCTTATGTGGATGTAACAGCAGGCAAAGAAAGGAGTTACAGTACTGCTGAGGTTACTCAGTCTTGATTAGCATAAGAAGCCAGCACTGGCGCTTTGTTAAGGGGCAGTGGAGAATATGTCTGGAACTCAGGGGGTTTCTTGGGGTACCCTTACGTGTCTTTGTGTTTGATAATAACAGTGAACAAGCAATTGCCGTCACTATAGCAAAATAAGGGGAAAACAGTGAAAGGCCTGACCTCTCAGATGAAGTTCTGGGATTCCCCCACCAGGCAAATAAATTAGATCAGCCAATGCTGGCCAAGGATGAGATCATCCAGAATAAGTGGTAGGTGACGAATATCAGTCATGGCCTTGGGACCAGCAGGCATCCTGACCTTATTCCACTATTTCTCCAGCTACTTTCTAGAAATTGTGGCCACCACCTTGAAGGTGCAGTGACAACATGAACTTAAGAGGACAAACAGATCTGAGTGATATAAGGTGTGGCCTATTGCTCGTACTTTATGACATCCCCCTGGCCCAGTTCTGATTTCAGCCACAGTTGTGGTAGAGAATTCCCTGTAGGCTCAGACTTTTTCCACCTCAACAAGCCACATGTCACTCCAATTCTCTGCTCCAGGGCCTTCTCTGAAGCTGAGGGAGGCTGCTCAGCCAGTATACAGCACAGCTTGGAGATGTGGGACAGTTACAGTACACAGGCGCAATCCTCAGTGAAGGGAGTCAGGAGGCAGATAAACATCACAGGGTTCCATCTTTCCCACAGGCAATTCTTAGAGATGCTGGGAGAATCAGGCCACAGGCATCTACTGTAACGACTGCCATTTGTCCCCCCTCTCCTGGGTTCTCCCCCTCCGCTGTCTCAGCCTCCCTGCTCCCGACTTTGCTTCCTGGAATCATCACCCAAGTGAACTACTTCCAAATGAGCTCCTACTAAATCTCTATCTTAGTCTCTGTTTGGGGAGAACCGAAACAAAAACAGGAGTTGCCGTCCTCATATGTTTCATTATTATTTTCAACAAGTGAAAATTCCATCTGGGTCCCAAATAGTTTAAAGTTTCTGTTATAGATAGAACCTCAGCTACCTCAACTGTTAAATTAGAAGCACAATCCTAATGGATTCACCTGGGCATCCCAGGTGGCTCAGTGGTAAAGAATCCACCCGCAAGTGCAGGAGACATGGGCTTGATCCCTGGGTCAGGAAAATTCCCTGGAGACATGGCAGCCCACTCCGATAATCTTGCCTGGAAAATCCCATGGACAGAGGAGCCTGGCAGGCTACAGTCCGTGGGGTGACAAAGAGTCAGATACAACTTAGCAACTAAACAACAACATGGTTTTTAAACCAGAGGTTTCTGATAGGTGAGGGTCATGCTTCCATGCTTGTTTTGTGCATATCTAGACTTTTTCTGACCTTGAAGTGAAAGTCGCTCAGTTGTGTCTCTTTTTGACCATGGAGCCATGAATTTAACACACTCTTTGAGACATGAGTTAATTTTCCAAGCTTAATATTAGGGGATTTTTGATCCCTCTAGAAAAGAGGAGCTTGGGGGTAAATATTTACATATTCAACCTTTTAGTATGATTTCAATAAAATTGATCACAAAAAATACATATTCAACATCTCATGTTTTTAATAAATTGATTGCAATCCGTATGGACCCTCGCAGAGGAAAAAAGGATCTTAAACTTTTAAAAAGCTTTTCCTAGTTCTACCACTAGGTGATCCCCTATACCGTACCTTAGAAAGCGTTCAAAACTTGTTGCTCTGCCGTCTATGGGGTCGCCCAGAGTCGGACATGACTGAAGCGACTTAGCAGCAGCAGCAGCAGCATACCTGGGTTACTACATCATCCTTCTACTTTCCTCTCTCCCTTCCCTTGGTGGATCTAATGTTTTTGTTTACTTTCTTTTTAAAATACATGTGTTTGTTTAAAGTAGAGGAAAAAATAATAGCGCATAATCCTACTGCTTATAAAATCTTTCTTACTTACAAATAATAAAATGATAATGTGCACATGATAAAAATTCCAAACATTCAAAAAGGTTTAAAAGACGAATGCAGGAAACTAGAATGAACATTGGACAACCACTAGACTAAAATCATTTTGTAGCTGAGGTCAGCGAGATCAAGATATTTCTAAAAATTCACAAAAGTGGTTACTGATCCTCCCCCCACAAAAACCCAAAATGCAAATTAAGAAAATAAACAGATAAAACATCATTCTTCTGGAATCAGCTACCTTACAGAAACTCAAAACACATCTTATGACTCTAGCAGTAGTAATTTTTATGAATGAAATGAAATAAAGTATGTTTTTTAAAATTTTAGTAGCATATTTTTTTAGGAGGGAAACATCTCACCTAATGCTTATCTCTACTGAAGTATTAAAAGCAATGTTCATTATATATTCCTTAGCTATAAACTTAATCCTCAAAGAAAAAAAAGTGGCTGGTATAGGGCCAAATTCCCCAACAGGCAATGATGTAGCCAAAAATAAATCTCTCAACTTGCAAGACAAGTTTGCTTAAGGAGAGCACAGTATTTTTATCTTGTGACTTAATTTAAGTTCAGTTTTTGTCTAGCTCATTTTCAATAATAGTTTTGATCCAAGTGTTATATCAGCCATGGAGTGAAGCACGTGATCCTCCCAACCTCTGTGACTGTGGGGCTTGACACAGTAAAAGGTGAAGGAATTCCCTAAACCAGGAGGAAAACTTTAGTGTCCCTAAGAATACCATGGAGGGAACTATACTCAATATTTCATAATAATCTATAAAAGAAAAGAACCTGAAAAAATAGATATATATATGGATGTATAACTGACTCACTTTGCTGTATACCAGAAACTAACAAAACATTGCAAATCAACTACAATTCAATAAAAAAAACAGGTTAAATAAATAAGCAAATAAATAGAATTTAAAGCAAACAAGAATATCATGGAAAGCTTCTTATAATACAAATTTTGATGCTATCCCTTGTTCAGATTTAACAGGTTTGGAGAAGAGTACAGAAATCCATTTCAGGAAGCACCCCGTGGAAGTAGATAAGGTGAATATACTTTCTGATCTATTGTCCTGGCATCCCTCTGGTTTAACAGGTGTTCCAGAACTGTTGCTGTTTTTAAGAAAACATTATTCAAAACAGTTGTATTAAAATAAGCCAGGCTAGGTCTGATAGATCACTTTGTACTTCCATATCCTATGATTGGCCTTCTTTTTATATATTTATGTAGTTTTGGCCACTGTTGGGTCTCAGCAGTTGCCATCCCAGCTCTGTAATTTGCAGCACACAGGCTTTAGTTGCGGCAGGCGGACATCGTCGCCCTGTGGCGTGTGGGATTTCAGTTCCCTGACCAGGGATGGAACCTGAACTCCCTTCACCGGAAGGTGGATTCTTAACCACTGGCCCACCAGGGAGGTCCCCCATGGCCTTCTGTGGTAGCCGGTGAGCTACACAGTGTGTAAGCAGAGTCCAGCAGTTAATAAGTGGATAAATCCAAACCAGCAGTGACAAGACCTCTGCCTTATTCAAAACCAATTTCAACACTGGTAACTAACTCCACCACTTTCCTCCTATGTACTATATAGAATGCAGACTGATAAAGTGCAGTTGCCCGTAGGCAGGCGGTTTGGGACAAGGAACTTCTGGTTCTCAGTGATGTGGGAGAAGCGTTTGCTGCTGCCCCTGGTGGCCGTCTGGTGGGTGAATCGAAGTTTCTTAGTCCAGAGAGAGGCCTGTGAGTGAGGAAGTAGACTGCCAGTCTCCCAGTGGCAGAGGTCACTTTGAAATGTGAGATATCAGAAATTCCCAAGCATGCGAAATAAAGGCGGGAAGTGGGGGTGAAGCAGGCCTGCAGTGGAGCTTTTACAGGCAAGTGTAAGCAATCCTGCTGAAACGGTTTTGTCTTATACTAGTATGTAAGACCACAACACCTTGCAGCTATCCTCCACTTTTCGAACATTTGGTTTAAGCCACTTATAGTACCTTTCTTCTATAACTGAACCAAATCTGAAGAGGATTTTTGCTTTCACAAAAAAAGGGCAAAAAGCAAAAATAGCATTGCGTGTTTGTTTTGCAGGAGCCCTAGAGAGGCAATACACACTTGGCGTCACCAACTTGATGGACGTGAGTTTGAGCAAGCTCTGGGAGATGGTGAAGGACAGGGAAGCCTGGCGTGCTGCAGTCCATGGGGTCGCAAAGAGTCAGACACGACTGAATGACTGAGCACACACTTGGAGCTGGGAGAGAGGCACTGCCAAGCTCCTTCCCCAGGAACTACATCCACCGCAGCTTTGAACTTTGAGCATCCGTGCCTTAGCTGGATTTATTCTGTGCCTCCATTAGCAAGATGTGCCCTAAATAAATGCCTCCTCACTTCACATCATTTCAGCTTAGGAAAGATAATAGAAACACTCTACTTTCGTAAAGCAGGGGAAACCTGCATTTACTTTATTACTGTAACAATTTTTAAAGATTTTACAATGAGCTCTCTCAGGAACAATGAGCTCAAGAAACAAAACTAAACAAAACGAAAACACAGGTTTAGTGAAAATGAAGTACAGAATTTTTATTTTTCAGTAAGTTTGATGATAATTGTACAACATACATAAAATTTTTGCCAACATTTACCATAAACCATGGGGCCTGTAGTAACAAAAACTGGGAAGTAAATATGCTATAAAGACCCCAGAATTTACTTTAAATCTTAGCTATTATTTTAAGGTTTTCTTGGATAAGTATGAACCATGAAAAATAACTATTAATGTGCTTGGTTTAATTAATAGGAGAACTCTGCAGACAGCTAAATGACTCATTTTTTATGTGTCAAGAGTTTCAAATTAAAAATTCCAATAATTGTTCAATTTTTTCAAGATTCGTGGGATCGAAGTTTTAAAAGTTCATTAGACCTTATTGTGAATACTATTGTAAATTTAGTTAAAAGTTTAATTTTGAAGATAATTTGTTTTGTGAAGATCATATAGGTAAAATTCTGCCTACAGGCTATCTTTTAATAAATTTCTTGCTAAATAAGAAATATAGAGTGCAGAAGTGCTTTTTGAAGCTTTTAGAAAATTGCATTTCTTAAAAACAAATTTGGAAACAGGGAGATATTGAAATGTATCCTACAAAAGCAAGGGGGAAAAAATGAACAAATTTGCAAGGTTTACTTTTGAAATTCTACCATTGTGCCTTGGAATATCCAGACTTATGGAGTAATCTTCTGAGAGAGCCTCTTGTTTTTATTTCATGAATGTATATTCTGTCCCAGAGGGGATGAAACTGCAAAAGCTGACAATTTTGAAGCATCTAAATTGTACAAAATATTTTAAAGAAGTATAAATGGAGACAACTTACAAGTTTTGTCTTGTTAAGTGTATTTGTAAAAAAAAATAAAATACTCTGAATGAAGGCAAACATAAAGCACCTGTGAAAATACCTTTGCTGAGGTATTTACACAATTAAAAATAAAAAGAATAGAATTGAGAATCTCCTCCATTCAGCAGAATTTGTTCTGAGCCAACCATGAGTCTCACCACCTGAAGAATAAGTTCTCAGTTGAAAATACTGTGGGCTGCAGAGAAGAATCAATTGGAAAAAAATTGTGGCAATTTGATGGAAAAAGTAAAGATCATATTGAAAACAACATATTCTTCAGAAATATCTCAGTAACAAAGTATTAGCAAATGATTCAGCTAAGAAACTGAATTAAGTATATAAATACATACCAACAACAATTGTTCTGCTTATATTATTTTAAATATTCAGATAATCAATATAAATGTTTCCAAAAGTTTCCTTTATTATATATAGGCATATATGGGTTTTTGCTTTCTGATTTTTGGCCGCACTTCATGTCACCCGGGATCTTACTTCCTCAACCAGGAAGGGGACACGTGCCCTCTGCAGTGGGAGCATGGAGTCGACCACTGGGCCATCAGGGAACTTAGTTCCTGGTGTATATGTTTTTAAGAGGGAATTTTTTTTGAAAATGATTTTTAATGGAACTATTTTATAGATCCACCGATATAAAAAAAAGTTTATTGCTCAATAAATAAATTTGTTAAAAATGACACATGTTAAATAACTTTAGTCAGCCTTTTTTATTCTCAAAAATATCTTTTTCAGTTAAATTGTATACTCACTCTCTTTTAAGCCCAAATTTGAGAAACAATTAAATCATTCACACCCTTTATTGGTTCTAGAATTGTTTTTTAAAGAAGGTATCCTTTTTTACTTGGCTGCGGGGGGTCTCCGTTGCTGCGTTTTGGTTTTCTCCAGTTAGAGAGAGCGGAGGCTAACTCTCTGTCGTCCCGTGTGGGCTTCTCACCGTGGTGGCTTGTCGTGGAGCACGGGCTCTAGGTGTGCAGGCTTTAATAGCGCAGCCTCGACGCTGCGTGGCCTGTGGAATCTTTCCGGACCAGAGATCAAACCAGTCTCCCCTGCACTGCACGGTGGATTCTTAACCACTGGGCCACCCAGGAAGCCTAGTTCCGGAATGTTTTTAAGTGGATTTAGATGGAGATTCTTTTATTATTTTAGGGTATGCTGCTGCTGCTGCTGCTAAGTCGCTTCAGTCGTGTCCGACTCTGTGCGACCCCACAGATGGCAGCCCACTGGGCTCTCCCATCCCTGGGATTCTCCAGGCAAGAATACTGGAGTGGGTTGCCATTTCCTTCTCCAATGCATGAAAGTGAAAAGTGAAAGTGAAGTCGCTCAGTCGTGTCCGACTCTCAGGGACCCCATGGACTACAGCCCACCAGGCTCCTCCGTCCATGGGATTTTCCAGGCAAGAGTACTGGGGTGGGGTGCCATTGCCTTCCCCATTTTAGGGTATAAGACATTGAAAAAAAATAAAGCCCAGAGAAGGTTTAAAACTGGTTCATTTGCTTCTAAGCAAAACATAATCCTACATATTGAGGGTGTAGGTTTGGCTTGTTGCCTTTCAAGGAATCACTGAAGGACCAACGTGACAAACGCCCAAGAGAGAAGGATGGTTTCATGGGTTGTGCGACTTTCAATGCTGAAACTGTGACTGTCTCAAGCGGACAGAAATTGATGATCTCCTTATATCTATTACATGAATGCAGACGCCAGGGTGTTTAGGTGAGGCTAGGTTTGCATGAGAAGAAACTAAATCATGAGTACTGCGCCCCTGAGCCATGATTTCAGAAAAATCTCTTTACCTTCACTATATCACAAAATAAATAGCAAGTTTTATGACTCCCTTATATTCCAGTCCTCACTTCTCAAACTAGAAAAACTCAAGACAAATATGAGGATTCTTTTCCTTCTCTTTTCTCTCCAGGGGATCCCTGACTTTGCTTCTTCACACCCTCGGCCTTAAATCTATTCCTGCCTATGAGAGCAGGCGCAATATTTGAACAGCACATGGGGACTGCCTGGCTTTATAGATGTCCATTTCCCTGCATAGCCACCAAAACAGCTGAGCATTGAGTCCTTATGCCTAGTTCAATGCTGGGCACATAGTAAGTTTCAACGACTGTATGTAGAACTTGTAAATGATAGATCAAAGTGTCCCCCAAAAGAAGAAACTCATCCAACTCTTCTCACCCAGCTCTGTCGTGAAAATCCTTGGGAACAGAAGGGAGAGAAAAAGTTGGAGAATGACTGGTTTCTTTTGCCTCACCCAAGACCTCAGAGGATGAGTTGAAGTGCAAACGAACCACAAATGGGCAATTCTTTTTTCGTCTCCTTTGCTTCTTTGATAAGGAACCTAGCTCTCCTCTCATGGTTAGTATCAGTTACCCAGACAGCTGAGAGATAAAAAATATAAAGTTATCCCTTATAGTTTCCCTTCGAGAAGATTTTGCTTCTAGAATCCTAGAGCCAGAAAATAGGAATACCTGATTATTTTAAACCAGGTAGCCACCACTTTTCAGATTTGCATGCAACTCTTAACTACCAAGAAAAAAGATATCTTTTTCATGAAAAGTCAAAGGTGACAGAATATATGTTCGGGATGTATGAAGGTGATCCATTGACCACAGCAACTGAACGGTGTTCTCCTCGCCTTCTAAATGCCTATCCTGCCTGGTGACCTGCAGACAGCCCAGTGCTGGGCTGTAGGTATCAAACTGAAGATCCCTTCTCAGGGCCACCACCTACCAGCTGTGAAACGCTGGGCAAATGACTCAATCTCTTTTCACCTTTATCCACCTAATAGTGTTGTCATGAGGATTAAGTGAGGTAATCTGTGGAGAGCTCTTAGTGCCAGGACACACGGTAAGTGCTCAAAAGGTACTGTTCTGGGTAGGCTGTGTCATCTAATTACCTGTGATTTCTGCTGGAAGAACTAAGGTGATTTTTACATCTCCTAGTAAGTTTATAAGGTATATTACTCATAGGAAAGGTTATACGGTGAGTTGGTGGTTGCCTAATTTGATGAGTCAGATTGTTTTCTTTTTTTACACTTCTGTGCTGAAAATAGAAATTTGGGTCAAATTTGTGCTTGAGGCAGAAAAGCGTTTTTATTTGGTTACTCGTCTGCAGGGAGAATATAATGCTTTTTAATGCCTGGGCACCGACCCACCTTTGTGGCTCATAGATCTCCTTTAGGAATCACAAGCAGGAGTCTTAGGACAGAATCTGTATCTGGCTCTTAAGTTAGGAAGCATAGATGACAATCCAGTTTAGAGTCTTTTATCTCCAAGCCCGTCTGAACTGAAACGTTTACAGACTCAGAACACTAGAATTCTCTGGTTGACTTTAATGGACAGTGTAGGCTGGTGAACAGCTACACCAGATCGGAGCTCATTACTTCCGTTGCCCAGGGAGGCAGCATCAGGAAGGCTCCAGAGCAGAGGGTGTATGTGATGGGAAACTGGAGGACCCCTGGGGACACCCAAGGTGGTCTTCCTGCTAAGAAGAGCTCATCTAATGAATCGCTCTAACCGGCTCCTAGGTGGCTATTAATAATAATCCTATGCCTCTAATAAGCAGTAAATGAGCACCTACTTAATCAACTCAGAGTCCCAAGGTAATGTGATCTAATAAGAAAGGTGAACTGCCTGTGTCATTACCACTAAGTGGCATAACTTTGAACAAAACTGGCAGATTCTCATTTTCCCAGCGTTCTCCTCCGTGCATGAAACTGGCTGCTGGCTTAACAACTCTCAGCCATAAAATACCGTAACATGTTAGTTCATGCTGAGTGGCAACAGGTTTGTTTTTCATGATTATGTAATCTGAATTCTTTTTCCAAGAAAGGATTTGGAAATGAGTTATTACATTGCATGCCAGCAAGCGTTTGGTCTAAATGCACATGTGTATTAGCTACAGACCTTTCCTCTCAAACTGTCCCCGACCCCTAGACAAATCTGTAAACTACAAATCGAGTGTGACCCGTGAGAAATGTCCAGTAGTCGGCTGAGGTTTACAGAAGGCACTGAGATGCCTACTGAGGACTTTTAGAGAGGGTATTTGATCTCCCTCAGTCTTAAATAGCAACCTAATGAGCCAGGAGATCCGGGCTCTCTGTACGCTAGTACCCATATTAGATTGGCTTTAAAAACTAATACAGTGTTAAAATAGTGTGTAAAGGGTGCATACTGGAGTAGGTTCAAAGACTCTGGGCGCTAGGTTGGTACTTATTGACTAGAATGCTACTTAGAAAAGAGTTTCACATTGTTCTTAACTTCTAGGACAAAACTTGAAACCACAGCAAATAACTGCTTGGGGGTTTGCATTCCATAGTCCTGGGCTCAGAGGCAAGCTTCCTGTTCCCTCTTGGCTGGCAGACCCGATCCCAAGGCCAGACAGTGAATGGTTTGATTCTTATACTTGAAGAATCTGCCCTGGCTTTCAGCCCCTTAGTGTTCTGGGTGCCAGACCAGGTGTGGGTGTTTTTTTTTGTTTGTTTTGTTTTGTTTTGTTTTTTCAAGTTCCTCCTGGAGACTCGGATTTCACTTGAAGATAACAGGAGGACGACAGACTGAGTTAGGCATTTGGGCAAAGACCAAATCTAATAAAGATCCACACACCCATGTAAACCCTCAAGAGTGTTTTAGAAGAACTGAGGACCAAGCTTGGGAAACTAATCATTCTCTGGGATCTTCTTGTTAGGTTTCAGGAATTAAGAGGCGAAATAAAAGAACACTACAAGATTCTTGGGCCAACATGATTTTTTTTTCCTCTGGGAGAAATGGCAGATTTTGCTTCCCCCAAGTGTTATAGTTCTATACTTTCCTATGCAACATGTGAAGTGAAGTGAAGTCGCTCAGTCGTGTCCGACTCTTTGCGATCCCATGGACTATAGTCTACCAGGCTTCTCTGTCCATGGGATTTTCCAGGCAAGAGTACTGGAGTGGGTTGCTATTTCCTTCTCCAGGGGATCTTCCTGACCCAGGAATTAAACCCAGGCCTACTGCATTGCAGGCAGACGCTTTACCCTCTGAGCCACCCGCAACATGTACACACAGTTGAATGTTTAGTATGAGTTGAAAATCAAATGCTAAGATTTCCTTTGCTTCATTCACCAGTTAGTGCTATTAAATGGGCCCCAGGTCAGAACCTATGGGAAATTCTGAGTGAGGGAGAGAGATGAGATTGTAACTGGCCATGAGTGTGAGTGTGTGTAACAAAGAAGAGAGAATTCCAGAACTTGTCCTTGTATGGAGTAGCTATGAGTCTGATATGAATTTTTAGTGAAAAATAAATTACGAGAATACTAGAATACTTGTTACTCAAATAGCACGCCCAAATTAATTGCTTAGGAAAAACTGTTAACCTTTTCTTCTCTGCCTCATTGTTTCCGCAGCGTTAAAGGTCTTATGACCAAAGGAAAGGATCCTGAAAAGTTGGTGGTGGGATAGGGGAGAGTTGAATTTTAACTCACCCAAACTGGGGACTAATTTCCTTGGCAGTTCAAAAGCTCTTAATGAAGGCTTTCTGCCAGACAGAAGCAGCGTGGGCCACTGGGCAGGCATGCTGAGGCTATCCTTCAGAGAAAAGGCTGGTATCCTGTTCCTCAGAGGCAGCCCCTCCCTTGGCTGGAACAAACAGCCTTCCTCGACCCCCACCGGCATCCCCATCACTGTACTCATTCGAACCTCTGTGCCCACCTTGAAACTCTGCTTGGAATTCTTTCCCCTCACCTCTCTAATTTCCCTCCTTCCAGGTTCAATTCAGAACAGCCTTACCAATAAAGAACTTCAACCCAAGGGCACTCTCCTTCCTCCAAACTATCACGAAGCTGCTAGTTTTCACTATTTCTGGTAGATTCTCTGAGCTAGCTGGTCAACTCTAGACAAAGTGAAGTGTTAGCTGCACAGTCGTGTCCAGCTCTTTGTGACGCCATGGACGGTGTAGCCTGCAAGGCTCCTCTGTCCATGGGATTTTCCAGGCAAGAATACTGGAGTGGGTTGCCATTCCCTTCTCCAGGGGATCTTCCCGACCCAGGGATTGAACCCAGGTCTCCCGCATTGTAGACAGACGCTTTACCGTCTGAGCCACCAGGAAGTCCATATCCACAGAAGGAACATAACCAACTTTTCACTGCTGTTGCATCCAGGCATGATATTATTTCAACTTAATCCACCATGATCAACCCAAGTGCATATTTGGATTTTGCAAAAGTTCTCTGACATTAGAATTTAAAAGCATTCTGAAAGAATGAAAACTATTCCTCCAACAAGGACAGGAGGAACTGAAGAAAAAATGCACAGAGGGTATGTCGTGTTACTTACATTCTCTGCTCTGGGGAGCATACGCAGAAAAGTAACCTAGGGGAACTTTTCAGAAACATGTCCAAAGATACTAGGGAAAATCCTCTCTCTATTAACAAAAATGTCTTAAAGGCTCTTTAGATGAAACAAAAAGTAGAAATGTTTTTCTATTTAGGTCTCCCTAACTTTTAAAATCTCCCTTGGTAGTAATAGAAGTGGATACAGGGAATAGAGATTCATGAGAGAGAAATAATTCTTTCTTGTGTGTCTAGACGTCCCTACCTAGGGAAGCTTAAAGGAAATTGAGTGCAGTCAACCTGCAAGGGTGTGTAGAGATCATGGAAATGCACTGATAATTCAGAATCTCATTTCCACCTCATTAATTTCAACCCCTGTTCCCTTCTACTGGTACTTCTACAAAAGAACAGGTAGACTAAGTTGAAGATAACATCCTCTCTGCACTCCTGCCCTCTCCTCCCCAAGATGCTCAGTTGAGTGGAAGATCATTAACAGAAGGCAAAACAAGTGGCCCACACGTTTCACAACCCACCTAGCCTCCTCTTCATCGCTTAATTGTGCGAAGACTGCAGATGAGTATACCACTTTAATATTGGCGAGATCTAATATGAAAATTATTTTTGGCCTTGATCTGTTTCCAGTTTGTCAATTCCCTAGATTTTACCAAGTTAGGGAACCTTAGCATAATGATGGCTAAAGTCACAGCTAGTGAACTTCTGTGTTTTTACTCTCCCTCCCATTCTTCAGGAAGGGGGAATTTTGCATTGCTTTCAATAGGACAATAATTGAAATAATTTCAATAATTGATAGGGTTATTAATTATTGCCTTTACTAGAAAGTGATTGAGGTGTTGCCTCTCTCAAATATTTTCCTCTGTTATTTTACAGTATGTGCTCATCCTATTATTGTATAAGAATGTGAATTGTAAATACACTAAGTCATTATAAGTAAAAAAAACCCTATATTCTTGCAAGGAAAATTTGAGGATGTACCAATACTAGATAGCACATCTGGGTGATAATCTAGGGAACATCAGACACAATCAGATATAAGTGCAAAGAATATTCAAAGTCATAGGAAGCCATTGTAAAGAGAGAGGAGGAAATTAAAGCAGATGTAAACACCAGAGACTAGAGGGAAAAAGGGTCAGAGAAGGTAGTTTCTTGTGAGAGTCAGAGTGAGTCCTACTCAAAACTATGCTACAGACAAACTTAACTTTCCTTTTTCCTCTTCTTTACCAAGACCAGCTTAGAATTTCCAATAACACGATAATTATTATTAGTACTTATGGAGTTTACATTTTAAGTGTTTGACACTTAAATTATCTCTAACAGGCAAAATTTTATGCTGGAAAAACATGGATGAAGGGAAATTTGTGGAAGCAGTTCCCTAACCCAAAATTTTTCTTGCACGTTAAGAGTGCTTTAGTCCAACCTTGAATAGTAATAAGGAAAAATTCTAGGCCCTGATCAAGGTAGCTGGTATGAGGAAATAAAACACATATGCCAGCCACATGAAAAGAAAGATTAAAAAGAGTCCAATACGTCTAGCAGGGTGTGTTGGTTGGCTTTATGTGTCAATTCGGCTAGGCTATAGTATCCAGGTTTTCAATTCAATATTAATCTAGATGTTGCTATAGAAGTATTTTGTAGATGTGGCTAACATCTACAATATGTTGACTTTCCCTTTTATTTTTTCAGTTGACTTTGAAATAAAAGAGATAATCCTACTTAATGAGGGTGGGCCTCATCTAATCAGTTGAAAGGCCTTAAGAACAAAACTGAGATTTCCCTGAGGAACAAAAGTCTTGATACAACAGTCTTGGGGCAGAATTTCCCAAGACTGCAGGGTCAGCTCCTGCCTGGAGTTGCCAGCCTGCTGGGCTGACTACAGATTTCAGACTTGCTACCACCCCTCCCCCCAAAAAATGTCTACCTATTTATCTATCTACATAGCTCCATCTCTGTCTATCTGTCTGTCCTTCTAGCCATCATCCTTACTGGTTCTATTTCTCTAGAAAACCTCAATACAGAAAGCTACCAGGGAAGACCTGAGGAGGTGATAATAAACTGACCACCAATGAATAAGGAATCAGCTATATGGGAAGTAGAAGTTAATTATGTTCCTTTCAAAGGGATGAGCATATATATCCAAAGGCCCCGAGATGGGAAGTAGCTTGTGATAAATAAGGATGTGAGGCAGAATTCAGGATGTTTTAGGCACCATGAGAAATAGAGATGGCCCAATATGAGGTTGGAGAGATTTGCAGAAGTCAGATCATACAAGACTCTTAGTAAAATACTTGAACTTATTTTTTAAACTACCATAGGAGGCCACTGAAGGTTTTTAACCTGTAGAAAGATGGCTGCCTCTGCAGAAGACAATGGAGACCAATCAACAGGTAGAATGTTACTATAGTTGTCCAGGTGGGTAATGGGAATAGCCAGGCCTAGTATGCTGCCAGAGGAGATGGGAAGATGTGGGCTGATTCAAGATTATATGATGGAATGCATGAAGATAAGTAGGAGGTGAAGGCATCACAGATATGCCAATGTTTCTGGCTCATACAGTTGGGCGGATGGTGGTGTTAATGCACCATCTAGCCCATATACAATGGGCTAGGCTGGGAGAGGAACAGGCTTAAAGAATGTGAATTAAGAGTTTACTCTTGCTACTGGAGCTCAGAAGAAAGACTGCAGCATTAGATATAAATTTGGAAGACATCTTTTACCAATGGCATTTGAAGTCACATGAATGAACATAATTGAGGAATCAAAGACAGAGTGCTCAGGACAGAACCCTGAGTCATTCCAACATTTAGAGATGGGTAGGGGAGAGCTAGAGAGTTTGGAAGGGGGCAGTGAGAGGAAGAGTGTACCAAGAGGTGTTGTGTTTCGAAAGAGGAGGTTGTCAACTCAGCGAAATGCTGCCAAGAAGCCAAGCAAAGGGAGAACAGAAAGAAAAATGAACGTAGGGCTGGATAGCATGGCCTCGCTCTGAGAGTCCTGATGTCTGGTGTGCCTGATTGTTTACTTAAGGTGTTCTCATCTACCATTCACCATTTATCATGACCCATCATGTCTGATTCCCGGCTATTACTGGGTCTCCTGGGTATTGGTTTTCATGACTGGGTGTACGTGCTGTCGTTTCAGTTCTATCTGACTTTTTGTGACCCCATGGATTCTAGCCCACCAGGCTCCTCTGTCCACAGGAATCTCCAGGCAAGGACTGGAGTGGGTTGCCATGCCTTACCCAGTGGATCTTCCCAATCCAGAGACCAAATCTGCCCCTCCGGCATCTCCTGCATTGCAGGCAGATTCTTTACCACTGAGCCACAGGGGAAGCCCAGCTGGATGTACATGGGGGCCTAATTGTTTCTGAAAGAGAAGGAAGGAAAGAGTTGGTTTCCAGGAACCTCTGGATGAAGAAGGAAGACAAGAGAGAGGATTATGGAGAGAAAGGACATTCTACATTCCCCAGCCTGACCATCGAGAAAACATCTGATCTATAGGAAGCATCTAATATAAAAGACGAATGTTTCAGGGAATTCCCTGGCAGCCCAGTGGTTAGGACTTGACACTTTCACCGCTGTGGCCTGAAAGTTGAATCCCTGGTCAGGAACTAAGTGGGGTATACCTATGGGGTATAGCTAAATAAAGAAATAAATAAAATTTAAAAATTTTTTAGAAGATGAACTGTTCTAAAGGTTCAAATATCCCAAGTTCTAGGCTACTCTCTCCTTTAATATTGGTTTTTTTCTTTTTTTCTTCATTGTATTTGAAGGTTAATTTTATGTGTTGACTTGACTGGGCAAAGGGATGCCCAGATAGCTGATAAAACGTTATTTCTGAGTGGCCGTGAGGGTGTTTCTGGAAGAGATTAGCATTCGAGTTAAGAAGATGAATAAAGAAGATCCACCCTCACTGATGTGAATGGGAATTTTCCAAACCATCGAGAACATGGATAGCACAAAAAGGCAGAGGAAGTGGGGATTTGCTCCTTCCGCCTGAGGTGGGACATCCGTGTCCTCCTGTCCTTGGTCATCTGCACTCCTGGTTCTCAGGCCTTCGAATCTGACCTGGACTTATGCCATTAGCTCCTCTACTATCAGGCCCTGGGACCTGAACTGAACTGTACCCCCAGCTTCCTTGGTTCTCCAGCTTGCAAATGGCAGATCATGAGATTTCTTGGCCTACATAATCATCAGAGTCAATCCTAAAAGAACTCTCTCTCTCTGTCTGTGCATGCTCAGTTGCTCAGTCATGTCCGACTGTTTGTGGCCCCATAGACTGTAGCCCTTTAGGCTACAGTAAGAATACTGGAGTGGGTTGCCATTTCCTCCTCCAGGGGATCTTCCTGACCCACCCAGGGATCGAACCCACGTCTCCTGCATTGGCAGGTGAATTCTTTACCACGGAGCCACCAGGGAAGCCATCTATCTATCTATCTATCTATATATATATATATGTAGCTTCTTCCTCCTCCAGGGGATCTTCCTGACCCACCCAGGGATCGAACCCACGTCTCCTGCATTGGCAGGTGAATTCTTTACCACGGAGCCACCAGGGAAGCCATCTATCTATCTATCTATATATATATATAGCTTCCATTGATTTTGTTTCTTTGGAGACCACTGACTTATACACTCAGCCTGGCCTCAAAGATCACATCTGACCTGGCATAAAAGAGAAATTGTTTTGAAGATTCAAGTATTCCAAATTCTAAGTTAGGAGATTTATCCTCTTTCTCTTGTTACTCTTTGTTTTTCTCCTTTCATTACATTTAGTACAATTTGTGATTATGAATGTACTTGGTATAACAATCTATTTAGTGCTTATGTCTGTGCTCCCTGTAACTTTCATGAGGCCAAAGCCGGTCTTGTTCCATCTACTTGCATCTAGTGTCTAGCACAAGGCCTAGCACATGGTAAGAGTCAAGTTATAGTTGCTGAGTTAGTAAATGATGATAGTTTACATAGAAATAGAAAACTACAGCCATACGTTTATAGGCATCAATAAACTCATGAACTAAAATTCAATAGTCTTCTATTTCTCCATCTGCATTCATTTGTTACCTGTTTATAATGCTGTCCTCCACTAATACACAAATGGTGGAAGACCTTAGAACCTTAATGTTTGGAGAAACGGTAGAGAGCATTTAGTGTATTAACTTGCTTTTCCAGAGATTTTTTAAAGAAAAGACAACTGTTTTATTTTACCTGTAGAAAGTCTCAGGTAGAATTCTGTACTGATATTTGGAGATTAAAAACATTTTTTCTTGACATGTCCCCCAAAGTCCAGATGTATAGAAGCCGAAGTTCTAGAAACCACAGGAAGTTCAATTGTGTAGTTTCCAGACCATTGGCCAAAACCACCGCTCTTCAAAATAGGGAGTCTGGGGACAAGGTGAACTGTGAACTTATACCACTGATGCAGTAAACTTATCTTAGAGAAATAAGAGAATCATACAGTTTAGAGTTAAAATGGGTTTTAGGCCAGTTTTCCTGACTGTATAGTTTGGGAAACAAGGACCCACAAATGAATTGTAGAGTTACATGGCCAGTTACAACTTGTAATAATCTCATGCCTGACCTCAAATCAAAATACTACGTCGTGTGTGTGTATATATGTGTGTATATGTGTGTGTATATGTGTATGTATAATTTGTATAAATTTTGAATTCTGATGTGTAATCAGTACTGGAGCACATAATATAAATGAGCCCATGATTAGAGCCTTGGCTATTTACCTTGAATGGGAAACAATCCCTCAGTATATTTAGTTCATGAGTTTGGAATTTTTATATTAGGTTTTCTCCAAAATGAGGCGCCGCTGAACTATTCTGGTGAAATATCAGTTTTAGTGTGAGTGAAAATGTCACTTTCTCCTCTTACAAACTCTTGCTAAGACATCGGTGAGCTCAGCAGGGGCTATAGAGTGTGGACAAGCGGCCTGTGCTCCAGTGACCCAGGCCTGGCCAGCAACAGCCTGAGTGGAGGGTCTCACACATGAATTACACCCCTGTCCTGCCAACTTTTTATAACTCACTTATTTCTGTGCATTTTTGAGGAAATTGATAGTTTTGTGTGGCCATATATTAATATTTACTTTCTCGGTTACAGAATTTGGTTTAGAAATGACTACTATAGTAGTTTTCTCAAATGTTTTTCTACAATATAGAGTTTTCTCAAATGTTTTTCCTAGAGTGCTCGTTTTCTATACTAAATGCTGGTTGCAAATCAATAAAAGTGTGTGTTTAGTCAGACAGAAAACACACATAAAGATGTAACTCACTTGCAGAACAGCTATTATTTAAAGTAAAATTTTTAGTTCCTTATTTTAACATTGTTTTCTTCCTTTGTATGGTTTTCAAATACTAGGAATTCTGAAGTCAGACTCCTTTTATATGTTTCATTTACAGTTCTTACAGCAAAGTGCTATTTTAGCCAGAAATGATATTCTTGTGCTCCTCCTAAGGACTGTTTTCCTAAATCGTCATGATTTGATGATATCATAATATTTTTAAGTAGCTATTGAACCTTTTTCCCAAATTCTGTTTTAAAAAAAAACACCCTTCATTTGTATCAAAAACCATGTATTCATGCATAATTTTGTCTTACAGATAAGAAATTATTAAAAGATGATAACAGAGCCTTGCTTTAGTATAAATATGGAAGATTGTTTAAAAAGTTCACCCCAAAACATGTCTTATTCAACTGTATATTATCAATACTTAACAAACAGTAAGGGCTTATTAAACACTTTTGAATTAATGCTAATATCAGTTGGGTACACAGAAAAGAATAATTAACATTAGCCAGTATTAATCTGTATACCATCTATAATAGATAGATTAAATTTTACACAAATTCAGTCATGTAAGTGCTTTGAGGAGTTTGCAGAAAAATTTGAGTAGGAAATGTGCTCTCCTTAATTGGAAAAAAAAAATCTCACAAAGAGATACATTGATTTTAGAGACCATATGGAGCTGGCCTGGCAGATGGGTGGGAGTAGGTGGTTCCTGGCATGCAGAAGGGCCCTACAAGTCCATCTTTCTGCTTCTTGTCAGAAAAGAAAATAAGATTGATGCACACCCTAAGTGTTTCTCTCTCTGTTTTTAAATAAGGTCTGTGTAGTTATGATACTTGGTGGCTATTTATATTCTTATGCTTGCTGAGCTTTCTTTTCTTCTCTTTCCTGGACAGGTCTACTGTGAGTAATTTATCAACTATTTAAATGGAGTATTTCTAGCTGAAACAGAGAGTTTTAAAAACCTCACTGACAGGATTGACCAGTTGTTTGGATTCCCAGCACACAGGTTACCAATAGACTCAGTTCTTCTGACTTCAAATCCAGTTCATGGATCATGGAGTGTGTGCATTTGAAAAGTTATGTATAAATTCAGTAAAACTTAAAAATCAAAATCAGTAGTGGAATGCACCATCTACAGGAGCCCTAAGCTATATTTATGTTTACTTGTTTTGAGTGAAGTTTTCTTCTATCCAATCCCAAACAAATTTGCTTCCTCAGTTTGGAATGTTTATACTGTGTTTTCTCCTAAGTGAAGTACCTTGGAACTTGTTCTGATAGCTTCAAATCCCAAATTTAGTACAAATGAAAATGTCATTTTTCTCTTCTATTTTGTTAACAGTTTAATATGTATAATTACAGACTTAAAAAAAAAACTTACAATCTTGTGTCTATCCTACCCAAAATGTAGGATGGCTGACAGCATTTTGTACTAGCTAATGCTTCGCTTCAGCTTTCTCATGCACTTAACTTATATATAGCTATGAAATAACTCATAAAACCTTTGTATCAGTATAGAATTAAAGTGATTGCCTGCAGGGAATTTTAAGATGGAAATAGGATTTGAAAACATGCAACCCATCTTTTAATTATATACTTCAATAATATTTGAGATGAGGACATATTATTCTTATATTTTTCTTTTTTAAACTTTTTATTATTAGACTTTTAAGTTTATTATTTCATGCTGCTGCTGATGCTGCTAAGTCACTTCAGTCATGTCCAACTCTGTACGACCCTATAGACGGCAGCCCACCAGGCTCCCCCGTCCCTGGGATTCTCCAGGCAAAAATACTGGAGTGGGTTGCCATTTCCTTCTCCAATGCATGAAAGTGAAAAGTGAAAGTGAAGTTGCTCAGTCGTGTCCGACTCTTAGTGACCCCATGGACTGCAGCCTACCAGGCTCCTCCACCCATGGGATTTTCCAGGCAACAGTACTGGATTGGGGTGCCATTGCACTTATACAAAATTAACTAGAATAGTAAAATGAATGCCCGTATATCCATCAACAAGTTTCAGCAATCATAAACTCTTTGCCAATCTCGCTTTTCCTATACCCCCATAAATTTCTCACCTCCTATCTTATTTGAAAGCAAAGCAGAAATATAACATTTCAACTATAAATAAATTTTTAAAATATGTGTACATACATATGTATATTTAAAACAGAAGGAGCTATTTTTAACATAAAAACTATCAGCTATCTAAAATATTTCACAATAATTTCTTAATATCTAATCAGTATTCAAAGGTCTTCATAAATAGAATAAATAACTTTTTTTTAGATGCTGTTTGAATCAGGATACAGATAAAGCCACATGTTGTGACAGTTAATATGTCTTTTAAGTCTCTTTTAATCTATACATTAACCTTATTTCTTCCCCACCATTTAAATGTATTGTTTAAAAGGAAAAAAAAAAGTTTTCTTCTAGACACTACCACAGCCTACATTTTGCTAATACTCATTTACTGATCTCTGAGGTCTGTTTGAACATAGTCCTCTGACGTGCACTTTTTGTAAATTGGTAGCTAACTCTATCTAGAGGCCTGATCAGGTTCAGATCTTTTTCAAAACAAAATAGTCCTATGTTTGACTCTCTTTAGTCTTCAAAATAGTCCTCTTTTTGTGATGTTAGCAACCATTCAAGCTCTTGCCTAGATCCATTCCTTATCAGAAGTTTCAAAATAGTGATATTCTAATTTCATCATCCCTTTTATTTGTTATCTAGGGTATTTCCATCATGTAAAACCCCTCCTCATCTACTATTTGGTTACCAGTGGAGTAATTTCTTAGGAAAGACATGGTGATTTATTTCTATGCCTTCATTTATTATTTTTCAAAATAATGAGTTGGTTCCAATGGTGACTAGTTAGGGTTTTTTTTCTTTTTCTTGTACCATTATGAGCTTACAGGTTTCAACACAGTTGAAATTTTATAACCAATTGCTGTTATTATACTTACAAATGCTAAAATTGGTCTATCTACACCCACTGAGAATCTCTTCAAGGTGGTTCCTGAGTTCTTTGGTTATGACCCGAGTGTTCTTTTGATACCTTTCTTGTACATTTCTTTCCTCAGACTTGAAGTTTGCCATTTCTCTAAGGAGTCCATGTTCTGGTTAGTGGGAAACATTTGGAATGAAATAATTTTTTAGTTGAATGGATAATTTGATCCAATCACCTTTCAGCAAACCCTGAGCATAGTTTAGGGGCTAACATCACAAGGACTGGAGTAAAAAAGATCAAAGCTTGAACCTCAGCTCCATCACTCACAGCTGGTGATCTTGGGAAATTTACAAAGCTTCTGGTTCAGGGCAAGATAGCAAAGAAACACAGATTGAGTGTTCTCTCCTGGAGAAATGCCACGGGAGATGACAGACCTTGGAACTCTGCTCAGCAGTTAGCCACGGAAAGAAATTCTTGGAGAGTATCGGAGTTGACTTGATCTACCAGCAGGGAAACTGGCCGGGGTGGGAAAGCCCTGGGATCACAAGCAGGGACTCAGTTTGGGGGAAATGTTTTAGTTCTGCCCTTTCCTCATCTGTATTGCCCTACGCAGATTTGCTCCCTCCTTTGGGTACCGTGGAGGCAGGATTTTCAGAGCATAGGCCAGAAGCAGTGGGGTAACTACAAGGCAGAGCTCAGATCAGGTATGGGTATAAGCAGATGGCAATGAGTATAGCTGGTCTGACCAGTCCCTAATAATACCCCCTCCACACACATCTCCTCACTGTCATCCCCACTATGGTATTTACTTATGATACAGAGTGGTTGCCTCCAATAAAAGATAATTCAGAAGTTCTTTGGAGACCCGTTGAGCAAAGCCCTGTGCCTTTCCCACAGATGCACATAACAAATATAGGCACCAACTCATCTAGAGCAGCATAAGCTTACTATAGATGTCTGCCCCTCTGCACAGATGAATTTTGCTAATCAAGGCAGCGCAGGGATAAAGACTTAGCCTGCCAATGAAGAAGATGCAGGAGACGTGGGTTTAGTTCCTGGTTAGGGAAAATCCCCTGGAGGAAGACATGGCAACCTACTCTAGTATGCTTGTCTGAAAAATCCCATGGACAGAGAAGCTTGGCAGGCTACAGTCCATGGAGTCGCAAAGAGTCAGACAAGACTGAGCAACTGAACATACACACACACACAATGGTCCCAAAGGAATAAGGATGAGTTCAGAGGGCAAATCCTGAGAACTGTGAGTCTAAAGAACAACCAACTGAACAGCTTATGTCAGGGAAAGCAGAACTCATGGAAAAGGGGAAAAGAATTTAAAACCAGAATAACAAATATGCTTGAAGAGCTGAGAGAAGATATTGGAAACATAAAGTGAGAATAAACAGTTCTTACTAGAAAAGTAACCCCTTCCCTGATGGCTCAGAGGGTAAAGCGTCTGTCTGCAATGCAGGAGACCCGGGTTCAATCCCTGGGTCGGGAAGATCTCCTGGAGAAGGTAATGGCACTCCACTCCAGTACTATTGCCTGGAAAATCCCATGGACGGAGGAGCCTGGTAGCCTACAGTCCATGGGGTCACAAAGAGTCGGACACAACTGAGTGACTTCACTTTCACTAGAAAAGTAAAAGAATTAGAATGAATCCCGACAGAGAAAGACAGTACTGATGTTGTCACTTCTAGGTGGAATCTAAAAAGAAAAAAAAAAGTCAAACTCATAGAAGCAGAGAGCAGAAACAGGAGCTCGAGGGTGGGGGGAATAGAGAGAGGTTGGTAAAAGGGCACAAACTTTCAGTTACAAGATGAATAACATCCGAGGACCTAATGTGTAACCTGGTGACTATGGTCAATAACACTATTGTGTAACTGAAATCTGCTAAGAGGGGTAGAATTTAAATGTTCTCGCCCACCTGCCAACAGTAAATACGTGAGATGATAGACGTGTTAACTTAATGGGCAAAATCCTTTCACAATGGTTACATATATCACATCAGGGCACCATATATTTTTAAGTATCTAACAATTTTGTTGATCATACCTCAATAAAAAGAAAAAATAATTTTAAAATCCTGTAATTATTTAATAAATAATTCAATGGCTTGCTTATAGAATGAAGGTATCTAGTAAATATATGAGCTGGAAGAACAGGTTAAGGAGTTTCCCCAGGAGGCAAAGAAAATGTAAGGATAAAGAATGGAAAATGGAGAGAAAAGAAACGTGGAGAATCAGACTTTAACACTTTAAGTGTTAAAGTCTCTGTACTAGGGACACAGAAGGAAAAAAAGGGAAATGGAGGGAGACCAAATGTTTAAGAATCATGACTAAGAATTTCCTAATGTTACAGCTAATAAGTGGCAAAACCAGGAGGTCAGTCCAGGCAAACTAGCTGGACCCTTAACTATTATTTACTGCCCTAGACATACAGTATCAAATGCAAATCTGGAGGAAGAGAACCAAGTTAGGAACAGGGCATAAAGAGGGAAAATTATAAAATAAGCCAAAGAGAGGCAGTGTATAAACTGAAGAACAGAGTGGGTTTGGAATGGAGATTCCAGGCTTCCCTGGTGGCTCAGATGGTAAAGAATCTATCTGCCATGCGGGAGACCTGGGTTCGATCCCTGGGTTGGGAAGATCCCCTGGAGGAGGGCATGGCAACCCACTCCAGTATTCTTGCCTGGGGAATCCCATGGACAGAGGAGCCTGGTGGTCTACAATCCATGGGGTTGCAAAGATTCAGACATGACTGAGTGACTAAGCACAGCACTTAACTCGATGTGACTGAGATTCTTAAGAACAAACAGTCAGACTTCCCTATGGTTCAGTGGGTAAGAGTCTGTCTTCCAATTCAGGAGACGCGGGTTCAATCCCTGGTTGGGGGACTAAGATCTCACACGCCATGGGACCATTAAGTCCAAGTCCCACAACTAGAGAAAGCCTGTGTGCCTCAACTAAGACCCAGTGCCACCAAACACAAACAAGCAAACAAACATCAAAACCCCCTAAACACAGAAACCACCAGCTAGAAATAACAACAAAAACAGAGAAGTTATTTCATCTCTCTAACCCTCAATTTCTTCATCTGCAAATGGGAGATTATAACCCCTACATCATAGGATTGTTGTAAAGATTAAATAACATAGTACATGTAGAATTCTGAGCACAGGAAAATAACTGTATATAATGACATAAAAATTATACAGTTTTTATTTATCCAAATATTCATAAAAATTTGAAGATCTATGTACCAGGCAGTGGAATACAGTTGTGACCAAAAATCTCTACCTGTAATGGAGCGTCTGGAGGTGCAGGGGTTGGGATGGGGGACAATAAACAAACAAATGTGAATAGATAATGTCAGGCAGTGTATGTGCTATCAACAAAATTAGAGCAGGGTAAAGGAAGAGAGGGTTTCCCAGGTGGCTCAGTGGTAAAGAACCTACCTGCCAATGCAGGAGATGCAGGAGACATGGGTTCAATCCTGGGTCAGCAAGGTCCCCTGGAGGAGGAAATGGCAACTCACTCTAATATTCTTGCCTGGAAAATTCCATGGACAGGGGAGCCTGGAGGGCTATATAGTCCACAGGGTTACAAAGAGCCAGACATGACTGAGCATGCACACAAAGGAATAGAGAATGGAGTGTGAAGAGGTTCTACTTTGACAGGACGGTTGGGAAAATTCTGTCCAAGGAATGAAGGGAAAAAACACCTAGAGGAGTGGAGTTCTCGGCAGAGGAAGCAGTGCATGCAGAGATCCTGGGGTGGGGAGTACTCGGAGTGTATGTTCAAGGAACAGCAGAATGCCGGCATCCCGGGGGCAGAGGAAGCCTGGGAAGTAGAGTTGGAAATCAGATTGGAAAGTTTTTCTTTCAGCATATAAAAGCTCTTTCTTTGTGTATCCCAGGACCTCAGAGGAGCCCATCCTGGAGGGAAGGTCAGGACACGCCCTCCTGCAGGCGTAAGCTCCTTCTAGCATCTTAAGGAAGAAGGCAATGGCAACCCACTCCAGTACTCTTGCCTGGAAAATCCCATGGACAGAGGAGCCTGGTAGGCTGCAGTCCATGGGGTCGCTAGGAGTCGGACACGACTGAAGTGACTTAGCAGCAGCATCTTAAGATTTAGGATGTCAGAAGGTACCTCTGTCTCCTCTTGTAGCAGAAGACATCTCAAAATTGAGCTTCCTAGGCCATTTGCCTTTCCCCTGCTGGCCACCAGAAGTATCTTTCGATCCTCACTGGTCATTCCAAACCAGTCCTCTAATTGCCCTCGTCTGGGTCCATGGGAATTACTCAGAAATGTTTGAAGTCAGGGAGTCAGCCACACTCTGAGTCACCCCTTATTCCAGGGGAGGCAGCCAGGAAGAAGCCGGGTCTTAGAGAGGGTTTTGATTTAGTGCTCTTGGATTCACTGACATAGCCCTGCCCATACTTGGGGGTAACCCTATCTCACCCCTGCAGGCTGGGGAGTCCATGTTCTGTAGAAAGGCATCCCAAACACGACCCGATTCTTCCCTCCCCCAGCAAAGGCTGTTCCTTGTTGCTAATCACAGCAGAAGATTCTTTTCATGGCCCGTACCTTCAGAGGGGTGTTCTGGCAATAGTAGCCAATGTTAGAAACAAATGCACCCTTTCTTGTTCTATTTTTTCAGTCCTCTGAATCTGTAATCCATCTGGAAGTCTATCTAGCTTTTTTTTTTTTTTACTTCCATAAATGCAGTAGTACAGTTTGCATTATTATTTATTGACAATTTCATTTAGGTGTTTAAATTACATTTAAAAATAAACTCAGAACCAAAGAGGTGAGGAGAAAAGAACAAAGTGATGAACTGCCTTTTATTGGGACTTTATTTAAATGTCACATTCAGGACATGAGATGGAGAAGAGTCAGTGCCCATAGAGTTGGAATCCAGCTTCCTCAGGCTGGATATATTTTCAGGGAGATTTTAGGGCAGCTGCGAATATTAGCAAACAGTGTCAGCAAAAGGGCTGTATCTCGCCTGGCCCCTTTATTCTGAATGCCATCATTATAAGAAGGTACAGACTGACGCTCTGGCTCTAAACATTTTGCCTCTGAGGCTGGTGGGAAAGGATTGGAAAATGTACACAGTGAAGAGGGGGAATCTATTGACATTTTACTCAGAAATGTCCTGGCTGACTTGACTTTTTTTTAAATAACAGTGTGTTTAGCTATCACTTTATCTCCTATGAAGAATGATTTTAAGATTCCACTCGGGATTTCTCTAGCCCGGTTATTCTTAGCAACCTGGCACCTATTGCCACTACCATGTCACAAAATGACAACAGGCAGATATTTTGGAGATGGTTAGACAGGGGTAATTACAGCTCTCACTGGCCTGCCCTCATGCAGCCCCTCGAGGTGTTGATGGCTCCTTGGCCAGCCCTGGTAGATTCTATAGCTGTGTACCTTCCTCAGAGCTGGCCCAGGTAGGGATATCAACAGGACGAAGAACAGTTTAGCTCAGTTCATGGATTCCTGAGAGATTCACAAGCCACTATTCTTAGAAATTAGGGTATTTCTGACCTTTTGAGATGGGAGTCATGAACAGAAATGACTCTGCACTACCAGAAACAGTGACTTCATGGCAGAAGGTGAAGGCGATCTGTGTTTTAGGAAGGACTATGGACCCAAACTGCCACTTCTTGGAGTTCATGTAGCTAAACAGTGAGGACTTTAACTCATAGGAATCTTGGGAGCTGATGACATAAATACTGCTGTTCAGTCGCTCAGTCATGTCCAACTCTGCGATTCCATGGACTTCAGCACACCAGGCTTCTCTGATGCAATAATTAGTAGTGAACGTTAGACTTCTTTGAAAGGAGCCACTCCCAGACCATATGGCAGCAGCTTCCCTTCCCCCTTTTACAAGCTGCACTCAGAAAGACATGGGAAAATAAGGATTTAAAATAATCGGAGATACGTACTCTGGGTATGTGCCTTCTTATTTGCAGAATTTAACATCAGTCAAGTACAACTGTTCTCTTCATGGGGAATTTTGACTCTACCCTGTTGATGGTTTCATTTCCCTTTTCTACCCTACAAGCTCGGCCACCACCTAACCCTATTCCTGAACTATCCTGGTAGTCAATAAACTTTGCGGGCAACATGATGGTTCAGAAAGAACATGAACAACTGGAATTAGAGAGGTCCATATTCGAATCTTGGTTCTGCCATGTACATAGGTACTTAGGTACTCGTCTAAATGCAGCTATTTAATGTCTTGAGATCTCAGATTATTTCTCTGTTAAACAACAAAAACACTAACCTCGATGTATCAGCCTGCTAGGGCCGCCATAGTGAAACGCTACAGGCTGTGTAGTGTGAACAGCAGAAACCAATATTCTCACAGTTTTGCAGGCTGGAAGTCCAAATTAAGGTGCTGCCAGGTTGCTTTCTGGGAGAGGGGGGGCCTCTCTCCTTGGCGGGCGGATGGCCTCCTTCTGTGTCCTCACATGGCTTTTCCTCTGTGCACACGTAGAGAGAAATCTGGAATCTCTTCCTCTACTTATAAAGACACGGGTCCTATTGCATTGGAGCCCCACCGTCATGACTTCATGTAACTCTAATTAGCTTTGTAAAGTCCTTATCCCCAAATACAGCCCTGTTGGGGCTTAGGACTTCAACATATGAATTTCGGCGGGACAGAGTTCAGTCTACAATACTCAAACACTGTTACAAGCACTACTTCAGATGGCATACATACAGGGCCTAGCCTTGTTCCTAGTGCATAGCAAGTGCCCAGGGAATATTGGTTCCCTTCCTTCCTCCCTCTGTCTCTCCCCTCCCTAGGAGGTCACTTTCTTCTCTACCATGAGGAGCCTCCCTGGGCACTCTCTCCTGTCTGAGAATTCTCCTTCCCACCCAGAGGGCTGCACCAAGCCTGGTCCTTCTCTAAGACCCTACACTGACACCTGAAGATATATTCTTTCTCCTGGGAATTTGGATTGAGATTCATATGTATTTTCCTGCTGAAGGCAAGAAATCCAGCCTATAAGAAATCTACAGAATGAGGTTGGTGATGGTATTAATACGTACGTAACACATTGAGAGTTCAGTGTGAACCAGGTGCTGTTTGAAGAGTTTCATACATAGTGACTCACTTACCACCACCTTACTACTGCTCATTACTGCAACACTATGAGACAGACATGCTCATAATTCCTCGTTTTACAGGTGAGGAAGTTCAGGTGGGAGAGCTTTCGTACTTTGCCCAGAGTCACATAGCTATCAAGTCGCTTCCCTGGGGACTCAGTGGCAAAGAATCTGCCTACCAATGCAGGGGAGACACGAGTTCCATCCCTGGGTTGAGAAGATCCCCTGGAGGAGGACACAGCAAACCACTCCAGTATTCTTGCCTGGAGAATCCCATGGACAGAGGAGCCTGGTGGGCTACAGTCCATACAGTCGCAAAGAGCTGGACACCACTGAAGCAACTTAGCATGCACGCACCAGATCTGTTAGGCTCTAATAGACTATGCTTTTGAGTTTATTAATCATATGTAAATGACTAGAGAGAGCCTTTCTTTCTCCCTTTAATTCCTCTCTCCCTCCCTCCTCCTTCCCTTCCTTTTCTCCTCTCTTCTGTTTCTTTCCTTCTTTTTTAATGACTCTATTTCATTACAAAGTTTAAAATGGTTGAAATCAAAATGAAGGAGCTCTCCAGAAAAGACTTTGGAAATAGTGAAAACTTTTTTTCCCCCCCTCCTGGGTAATGGATGGCTTTCAGCAGCAAGAGGAGGGTAAACTCTTCCTTGGCAGTGTGCTCCATGGAGCCTATGGTGATGACTCATGTGTGTGTGTGTGTGTGTGTGTGTGTGCGCACGTGCACGTGCACACATGTCAGTGTGGGAGGAAAACTGTGTGTTCTCATCAAGCCTGAAAGGCTGAAAGACAAGGCGGGGGCCGAGAGCAGGGGGGAAAGTCAGCAAGCTGAGACTGGTGAATATGACCAGGAAGTTTGGACCTTTAAGACATGATTCAAAGTGTGTTTCTGATCTAAGGTGAAATTAGTAGAGAATAATGAATACATTGAAATAGGCAAGATACTTAATGGTGCCTAGGTTTTATTTCTCTTAAAACTTGTTGAAAATAGTGCAAATATGTGTGAATCGATTACCTTTCTCAAGTGTACTTGATTAATATATATTGCTATTGTATCAAATTTTAAAGAGTAAACAATTGACTGCATCTTATACATTTTCTTTGGAAAAACTAGTGATCGGCCTAGAGTGAGGCTGCCTGGTGTATATGACCCTTGCTGATACCATTGCCCACGTGGTCAACTGCAGTTGCCAGGGGAGCTGGCACAGTGTCCCAGAGGACAGATTTATCTTTCTCCTCCCAGCTTGAAAGAACACAACCCCAAAATCTTTGGAATTCTTTCCAGAAGGAAAAAACAAGGCAATAATTCATTTGTGACCTTGGTTGATGAGCATGGATCTGGGGGCCCTCTCTTCTTTGACTTAAGTCAGAGGATGATCCCTTTGGAAGGCAGGGAGCATTTTCCCGAGAGGTGGATAAAAGAAGAGAAGAGAAGTGGGGCAGTAATATGGTGGCCAGAAGGTTTGGTGGCCAGATATCGGGGTATATCAAGAATGAAAGAGCTGAGACACAAGGAAAGATAATGAAACGGAGACAGTATGTAACATAAAGGGTTCAAGTATGGTGGGCCTCAAAAAGAGACTGGAAAAACAGGCATCTTGCACTTTCGTCCTATTCATGCATCCACAAAAATCTCCTGTTATGTTCAGTTCAATTTTCATACCCTTTAAAAAGAGGCTTCAGTCCTTTTAACCATTTAATCTTGGTAACTGAACATCACTATTCATTTCTCAGTTCAATTGCTCAGTCATGTCCGACTCTTCGTGACCCCATGGACTGCAGCACGCCAGGCCTCCCTGTCCATCACCAACTCCCAGAGTTTACCCAAACTCATGTCCATTGAGTTGGTGATGCCATCCAACCATCTCATCCTCTGTCGTCCCCTTCTCCTCCTGCCTTCAATCTTTCCCAGCATCAGGGTCTTCTCAAATGAGTCAGCTCTTCGCATCAGGTGGCCAAAGTACTGGAGGTTCAGCTTCAACATCAGTCCTTCCAATGAACACCCAGGACTGATCTCCTTTAGGATGGACTGGTTGGATCTCCTTGCAGTCCAAGGGACTCTCAAGAGTCTTCTCCAATACCACAGTTCAAAAGCATCAATTCTTCTGCACTCAGCTTTCTTTATAGTCCAACTCTCACATACATTCATGACCACTGGAAAAACCATAGCCTTGACTAGACAGACCTTTGTTGACAAAGTAATGTCTCTGCCTTTTAATATGCTGTCTAGGTTGGTCATAACTTTCCTTCCAAGGAGTAAGTGTCTTCTAATTTCATGGCTGCAATCACCATCTGCAGTGATTTTAGCATAGTCAATAAAGCAAAAGTAGATATTTTTCTGGAACTCTCTTGCTTTTTGAATGATCCAAAGGACGTTGGCAATTTGATCTCTGGTTCCTCTGCCTTTTCTAAAACCAGCTTGAACATCTCAAAGTTCATGGTTCACATATTGCTGAAGCCTGGCTTGGAGAACTTTGAGCATTACTTTGCTAGCGTGTGAGACGAGTGCAATTATGAGGTAGTTTGAGCATTCGTTGGCATAGCCTTTCTTTGGGATTGGAATGAAAACTGACCTTTTCTGGTCCTGTGGACACTGCTGAGTTTTCCACATTTGCTGGCATATTGAGTGCAGCACTTTCATAGCACCATCTTTCAGGATTTGAAATAGCTCAACTGGAATTCTATCACCTCCACTAGCTTTGTTCATAGTGATGCTTCCTAAGCCCACTTGACTTCGTATTCCAGGACGTCTGGCTCTAGGTGAGTGATCACACCATCATGATTATCTGGGTTATGAAGATCTTCTTTGTATAGTCTTTCTGTGTATTCTTGCCACCTCTTCTGTTATGTTAGCATTATTTATTTGAGTATGGTGTGACTTTCTCCCTTTAGTCACCATGGGGAGATCTGAGCTTTAGAAAGTCACTTTTGGGGAATTCCCTGGTGGTCCAGTGGTTAGGGTGAGGCACTTTCACTGTTAACGGTGCAGATTCAATCTCTGGTTGGGGAACTAAGACTAAGATACCACAAGCCGAAAGGCATGCTCCCTCTGCCCCCTGCCAAAAAGGGCACTTTTCTTCCCCATAAAGTCCACAGAGATGCAACCAGGAGGGAAAGGCTCAGTCTTCTATGTCAGAAATGATTCTTCCAGAGCAGATTCCATGATGTTATTAATATCTCTAAAATGAGAGCTCATAGTATCACAGCCACCACAGTGCCCTATCCAGAGGATGCCATTCACACTGCAGACTATTTGAGCTCATGGAATCCTGTATACTGTGCATCTGGCTGTACGTGACAGTTCTGCAGTCACAGAGCTTTTTAAAAAGTCACTAGATAACACAAAGTCCGTATTCCAGTTAACTTCCTAATTTGTTTTTATTGATAAGAAGCTCTGAATGTGTACTGCCATTAAAAAACTCTTAAAGTTGGTTGTTCTAAAATATTTTTTCCTCCTCTGCTACTTAATATTTTTTGTAGGTGTTAATAATCTAGTCTTATTTATGATTACTTTTGTTGTAACTCAGCAGTTCTGAATTGGAGGTGGTCAGGCATAAAAGAATTACTTGGGAAATGTTTTCAAAATATACTTACCCAATATATCAACAGAAAAATGGGTAAGCAAATTGTGACCCAGATCCACATATACATACACACATTATATTTATAATTCTATTTATACGAAGTTTGAGAACCTGCAGAACTAGTCTATGGTAGTAGAAGTTAATTTTGAGAGGTGATACTGACTGAAAAGTCACTTAAGGGAAGTTTGTGTGGTGATGGATATTTTCTATATCCCGATTTGGGTGGTTTTCACATGGATATATCTGCGTGAAAAAGTCAAGTTGTATGTACATTTTTAGGTATGGATTATATCAATAAAATACTGCCTAAAATATTACATATATATATATATATATATACACACACACCAACTGAAGTCTCTCTGCCCTAGACCACGGGGATAAGATGAATGAGACATGGGGAGCAGGAATTACAGAGAATGTGTATTTTGAAAAAGCTTCTCTTTTCTCTTTTCCTCTATTACAGTAAACTGCCAAATATCCTCTTAGGAATTGAAATTAGACTTAAGATAAAAGCAAATATTCTCTCTCTCTCTCTACTTACATATGACTTTACATTTTGCAGAAGGCCCCTAGTGATTGTCAGACTTCTCTTAAGAGAGCCTACTCACTTCCCAGGTTTCTTTGATTGGGGAACTTATTTTGTTTTGCTTTTCAATGGTTTTAAAGGTACAATATTAATAAATTAATGAGAAACACCTCGGAGGCAGGAGGAATCACAGTGGCCCATGAGATTTGGCCTTTATTTGTAGTTTAAATTGGGTTTAGAACCAATTGAAAGATTTGGGAGCATATTTAATATTGACAAGTTCCTAAAATTACAAAGTTTGAAATAAATGTGTAGTGATGTCTTTGGAGCTTATCCCATCAACCAAGCTCCTAGTCACTCTGATGCATATTGAAGAGACTCAAGTATAATGAAGACTTAGGCAATGAGTTGCTTTTTTCTCTTAGGAAAGAAACTTGTGACTACTTTTATATATTTATCTAGAGAATGAAAGTTTTTTTTAACCACTTTGTGGGCTTTTAAATGACTAAGGCATTTTTTTTTTTTTAAGAAACAAAATTATTTAACATAAAAATGAGTCCATAGGAGTAGTACTAAATTTTATTTGGAGGTTTTCTGTTTTGCCATTGAACACCCAGCAACATTCTTAACATTTATTTGGATTCTGAAGGCAGTGTGAAAACAATCCATTTATTTGGATTCTGAAGGCAGATGGCATGCCTATGGAGGAGTGTATATTCATCCTACTTCAGACTGGGAAAGACTTCAGAGATGAACTCCTTCAACCAAGCTCCGAAGTTCACGTCACACTCCACTTCACAATCAAACTCAGGCCTACAGGTGAAGCGGCTTGCTCAGGATCACCCAGGTACAACTGCTGTCTACATACAAGTCTTTTCTCTTCTACACAACAGTCTCAGCATGTTGTGCTCCAGAGTTTGGTAACAAAGTGACTTTTGAGCAAAAATACACAAATGCCACCTCTTTTCCTTGAAACCCCAAGAGAGCCTTGTAAGGCATTTCCTTATCTTTGATCTTAATCCTGTCCTGGTTAAATTTTACAGAGTTTATAAGTTTGCATTTTGGGGCCAGACACACTAGGGTCCATTATCACAGCATACTTGCTGTGTGATCCTTGGTGAGACAGATAATGTCTTCACACCTCACTTTCCTCATCTTACAAATGGGGATAATAGTACATGAACACACGAAGTGCTTTCCACACTTTTTGGTGGACAATAAGGCACTCCCTAATTTTCTTTGGAAATCCAGCAAGTCCATATTGAAAGTATCCAGCTATTTCTTGGAAGTGGGAGAAACTGATCTTAACTCTCTTCAGCCTTTTCCCTTCCATCCCTTTAGGGTCTTCTCTGCTTCTTTGTAGTTTTGAAAACGGGCAAATGCTCAGAGAAGTCACATGACCACAGATTTCTACCCGATGGGTACAGGAGACTCTTCCTCAAGAGCCCAGGAATTTTTCTGAGTTGTGGGACACGGAAGGAATTTGGAACGACATCCTCAGTGGCAATCCTCCGAGGACCCTATCCAACTTAAGAAAGGTTGCTCCAGTAAGACCACAAACTAAGGCATCATTTTTGCAATGCCAAGGACCACAGAAAAACAGGCAAATCCTTTAATTTTTACAGCTACAGAGGCCAAGGCTTTCAGGGACGGGGGCACTCCTCGGCCGGTGACGGCAAGGCAGGTCCGAAAACCCGGGCTCCTGGGCCTGGCTCCGAGAGCGTGGTTCGTCTTACCAGCTGCGTCTCATTAACTCCACCTCCGAAAATGCTAAGGAAGTTTCCTCCCAATGCCTACCCCGGCTGGGTGGGGCGATTCTGTGGCATGGAAAGAACCGGGAAAACGATTCTAACTCCTTGGGTACACTAATTCCTTGGGTATACTAACTCCTTGGGTACACTAACTGTGCGATTCCCGGAGGAGCGGGTGAGGAGTGGTTTAGACGCCAGGTTTGGTACCCAGAGGGTCCAGGAGTCCTGGACAGAGACAACTTAAAGGATTGCCTACTCTGGGAAGCCACCCTCCTTTCTCCGGGTCTGTTTTCCCTGTGCAGTGACTGCGTGGGGACATCCTGCTTGGAGGGGTCCCCCGAATAAGGTGGCGCGCTCTAGGTCGGGTGGGCCAGTCCCCGTCGCGGCCCCGCCTCTGCAGGTGGCGGAGTTCTCGGTGCGATTCTTTCCTGCCCCAC
>SJYT01057799.1:208546-229313 GCA_006410635.1 Cephalophus harveyi | reverse complement strand
CTCGGCCGCCTGCGCTCCGGGCGCCGGTCCTCGGCGAGCAGCCGCCACCCCGTGGCCCCTGGCGGCGCGTCCCCTGCCCCCTCGGCCCGCCTCCCCGTCCCGGCCCCCTCTCTGGCGGGACAGCCCCGCGCCGGGGTGGCTCTCCTTTCCCCCCTTCTTCGGGCGCCCCCGCACCAGCTCTCGCGCCGGGATCGCGGCGGAAGCCTCCCTCCCCTTTCGCCTCCTCCGGCTCCTTCCCTCCGCCCCTCCTCCGCCAGCCGCTGGAATCAGTTCCTTGGGGGGACTTGGGGCTCCGCCGCCCGCGGAGGGCAGCCTTTCGGCGCGGGACTCCGGGGTTCCGACGGGGCCATGTAAGCAGGTAAGCGGCGTCTGGGGCGGGGAGTCGGGCCCCAGGTTGGGGGCCGCCCTGGGCGCTCCGGGCGCCTTGCCGATGACTTGGGCAAACGCTGGCCACGCCGACTTGGGATCGGCGGCCCGGGACGCCTGGCAGGGCAGCGGGAGCGCGAGGGGCCGGGCAGCTGGACTTGTTAAGTGGCGGTGGGAGCCGCCCGCTAATGCGCACGGCTTGGAGTTGCGATGGAAGGTGTGCGCTGTCTGCAGAGTGGACAGTGAAACTCACACTCTCGCCCCCTCCTCCCCACTGCCGTTTCCTTTGGGGGAACCGCAGAGGGCCTAGTGAGGGCAGCTGAGATACCCAGAGGCGGGGGCCGGAGGACGGAAGCCAAAGACGTCGCTGCCGCTCAAGCTGGAGAGGGTCCCCCGCCGCGACCCTCCTCTGTTCCACACACCCCCGCCCCCGGTCCCCCCCACTACCCAGGAGACAGGATCTTGAGAGGGAGAAATTTCCATGCTCTTCCACTAGGCCACAGCCTTGCCACCAAACTCCTGGGCTTCTTGGCCCCTACTTGGGTGGTCGGCCGATTCACAGGGAGACCCTGTGGCCCCCTAATTTCAGAGCAGGTCTCCACCTCGAGCGCCCCAAGTTCTGAGTATTAACAAGTTCCAAGGGTGGTGTTCAGACACCGTCTCCCCTTTCTCCTGGCATGACCCCTACTTCTGGGCTTTCAATGCTCGGAAGGGGTTTTTCACCTTTTTGAGGAGCAGTGAGGGGGCGCTGCCCCGACCCCCACTTTCCTTCTCACTTCTTCCAGTTCCGTCACCCCTACCCCACCCCTCTCTATAGCTTAAGGCCGATTGTGGGCTTTGGCCTTCTGTCCGTCCAGGGGCTGGCTGTTGCTGGGTCTTTGTGAAGGTGAGGAATTTCCAGACTGGCTGTGGATGGGTTACAGGGTTTCCACCAACGTGTGAATTTCTTCAAGTAGGTTAGTTCGTTGGCCCATTCATTCAACAAACCTAGTATGGCAGTTTCTCCCCTTGGGCTAGGAACTGGGGATACAAAGATACTAAGTTCAGTTCACAGGATGTAACTGCAGCCTGCTGGAGGAAACCCACTGGCTGATCTGGAAGTAGAGTGTACTGAGAGGGCCTGGGAAGGCTTGGTGCAGAGGAGAGGGGGCCAGATGTGCGCTGAGTCTGGAAAGTTGAGGTGTTGCTCATCTAGAGGACCGATTAGGAAAGTGCCTTCCAGGAGGAGGAAAGAACTTGTGCAGAGTTAAGAGTCATCCAAAATTCGGGTGCAAGGAGATCATACCTAGTAGAGAGCTGGGGACTGAAGGGGGATTTATGGCTTGGTTGGTTCAGTGTAGCCAGGACAGCTTATTATGTATTTATTTATTTTTTTAAATATCAGATATTAAACTGGAAACACTTAGGAACCAAGTAGCTTCCAGTGGCACACACATCCCTCTCTTTGGATGCTTGATGCTGGTTCTGTAACAAGCAGTGGTTGGGGGACCATCTGCATTTTCATTGACACTAATAGGCTCATGCTCATGTCTGGTTTCATCAGAATGGTACTGATTCCCTTTCAAAGGGCCACCTGACAGCAATAGGTGATAATACCGCAGCTTACAGAACCTTGCATTGAAGTCGCCTTATCTTTTGGTGATGGCGTTAAAAGCATGTGCCTTGGGAATGATAGCCTTAACGAGTGGAAGCTGGAGAGCACAGATGCCCTTTTGCTGAATCTGACAGGGTGTCTGTGCTGTGCAGAGTGAGTTCATGTGTGTGTCACTGTGTTGTTGTAGTATTCTCCACTTTCCCACATCATCACAGCATCAGCACCGTTGGAGGAATGACTTTTCCTTCCTCTGAAACTTTACGAAAAGCTGAACGCCTTCTAGCAGATTGTTGTCGCCTCCTGGTCCAGGATTCAGCAGATCCTGCCTAGAAAGCTTTTTATAGCGCGGGAGCCTCCTGTGCGTGGTTTGCCGCTCAAGGGTGCCTCTTCCCTGGGCTGAAGTGGCCGTGTAGTATTATGCATAGTGGCTGCGTCCTGGCCGAGGTGCCGGAAGTCCAGCTCTCGGTGACCTCAGACCAGTACATGCCAGTGAAAAGAGCACACTGACTTCCTACAGTGCTGGGTAGGAAGTTGCCTCAACCTCCCCCTACCGCCCCCGCCCAAAAAAAGAAAAAAAAACACACCTTTCTGTATCTCAAGAACAGCCCCTGGACAACGGCTTTCCTGAAGGTATAGGACCTTCATGAGAGAAACGGCTCAAGAGAAACTCTTGCTATTCCCAGGTACCGGTCCAGCCTCCATCACTGGCTTAAACATATAGTTGTTACTATTAACACTTTAGATATTCAGGTTTGTGTGGACCATGTGGCACAGACAGCTATAATGGAAAGAGCATTTAGACTATTTTCATGTGGAGGAACCTTAAAAAAGTCAGAGAAAGATCAGGGTGTTTGGGAGAATTCTTACTTGGCCTGAATGGATGAGCCAGAAGTTGACAACTATGAGAACTTTCCCCCCTAGTGCCTTCCCTCCTTATTAAGGGTTTCTGTTTTGGGCTTCAGGGATGCGAACATATACCCTTGGATTGCACCTTGTCCCCCACCTGGCTTCCGTATTCTTATCCTTTGTCACCTGCAATCCTGCATTCGGACTTCTTCAGTCGCCAAATGCTGTGCATTTTTTGAACTCATTCTAAGCCTCCGTGCAGTGTGCCTTGTTAGCGATAAGGCAGGGGAAAGAGATAAGATGAAATCTTCAGCCAGTTCAATTATTGCTGCTCTGCTGCTTGAAAAAGAATGAGGGAAAACAAGCACGTTTTGGTGGAGAAGAGGTTAAAATTGATGTCTAAAATAAGATTCTGTGGTCTCCCCGTACTGATTTAATTTACCCTTCCCCCTGTCTGAGCCCCAGGGAGGGCTTATTGAATGGTTCAAGGAGTGTGTGTAGCAAAATCAGCAGCTTTTCTGGCCTGTTGGTGTGCTGGAGCCGGAGATCCAGGGTTGGGAGTTCGAGATATAGCTCCGTTTGCGTCCCAGCTCTGCCGTCTGTTAGCTGTGATGCTGACTGAACTTTGCAGCCCTTCATTCCTTCATCTCTCAGGTGGGGGCGCTAGTTGTTAGCGTGCCAGGATGCTTGCGGGGATTCTGCGTAAGGCCCCGTGCCCCTCTGCTAGCGAGGCCTCTCTCACACTGAGTAGGTGTTGGGTCAAGGGTGGCTATTGATATGTTCCAGGAGTTATATGTGGCCATGAATGTGCTCTTTGTGTGTTACTTTTTCCCCGGCAGCCTGAACTCACATGTGTGCCAACATACACATAAGTCGTTGTCTTTGACCTTTTTTTTTTTTCAGTCTGTTGGCTCAAAGCAAACGTGTTGGCTGGCAGCTGCTAGCCCCTCACGTAGAAGGAGGGTGTGAGTTGCAGGACCAGGCTGTAGGTTAGTTTAGGGAGGGAAAGCCATGTAGACAAGGGCAGCAAAAGGGATCCTTTCTTCCATATACTGCTTCTTATAATGAGAGTCTAGTGCTAATACAAGGATCCTTGCCTTTCTAACGTTGAAATCCAGTGAATTAAATGATGTTAGAATAAATCCGCCTGCCTTTAGCGAGAATGCAAAAGGTAGCCGATTGGCACAAATGAGTCTCTGCAGCCTTGCTCTCCTTCTTTGAAGCTCAGGTCTAAGGAGTCAATTGCAACGCGCCTCTCAGGTTCTGCCAGCTTCAGGTCGCTTGAACTTTAATGTTGCCTTTCATCCGAGAAGCCAGAAGTATTTGGCAAACATTAACTCACTGATCTTCATGTCAACCTCCCAGCAGGAGGGGATGTTAGAAGAAAGGAACAACTCCTAAAACGTCAGGAGGACAGGTGTTTAGTAACTGTTCCAGAAGCCGGTCGGATTGTTAGAGCCAAAAATTGATTGAGGATCCGACACGATATAGGATTGCAAACAGGTCCCAGGTGAAAGAAGACCCCTTTGAAGAGTAGAGGGAGAAAGTTTAGGAAAATGCATATCAGGTGGGGGTTTTTGCAGTGGAAAGGGAGAGGAAATTGCATTGCTAGGACCAGCCATTGCCTTTGCTGTGTATTGCATACATGCTGATTATGAAAATAAATAATCTCTGAATTATTTATAATTTTGAATGAGAGGATATGATGCAATTCTTGTGGATGAGGATTTAGAGTAGCTAAGGTAAAAGGTAAGTGACTAAGTACCTTTTTGTGGGATAGGAGTGGTTATGTGTCCAAGTTGGATTATAAATGGCATATGAACATTGTTTCAATTTCCTTTCCCTTTTTCCTGTTGGTTCCATATGCCTTGGCTTGGTTTTGTTTCACTCTCCACTCAAGCTTTTGCTGGACTTGTTTTATGGTCCTTGCTACTGGAGCAAAAAACACATTGTGGCCAGGCTTAGATCAAGCTTGTATGTAAAATCTGGTATGTGGCTGATTTGGCTTAGCTCCTGAGGGGACTCCATTAGGCCCAGCTCAAGGATTTCATCCTGAGCCTGGTCAGTTAGCTTGACCCAGAAGTCTGTTGCATTTCCAGAGGTCCTGTAAACCCTAGGTGGCCATCCCATCAGTGCTTGATGCTGATCAACCGGGAGGTGTCTGGTGGGAAAAGGAGGAAAAGCGTGGCATGACATCCTCTGTGAAGCTGAGCACCCCCTTCACATTTGTGCTGTTTGAGATTTCAGTACTGACCCACATTCCTAAATCGGGGAGCTTTACCGTGAGGGATGCTGACTTGATGTTCTTTGGCTTCATTGTTGAAGACTAGCAAAAGTTCCTGACGCTTGTCTTTGTGCAAAGTGTATCCTTTTCCAGCACTTCATTTCCTCAGGTCTTTGGGTTCCTCAGGTCTTTGGGAATCTGTTTCCCAGGAGTTCTTTCTTTCACACTCCATTCCCTTCAGGTAACTGGGACATTAGCTCAGGTGGCAGTGAGCCTCAGAATCACCTGGAGGGCTCATTAAACACTGTTTGGTGGTATTACCCCCCATGCCCACCCCAGCTTCTGATTCTGTAGGTCTGGGATGGGCATTGAGAATTTGCATTCCTAAGACACTCCCAGGTGATGCTAATACTCCTGGTCCTTGGTCCAGCATTTCGAGAATGGCTGAGCCATTTTGGTCCATCCATCCTTGTCAGCCTTGCGTGGTGGTCACTTAAGTTTTTCACTGCAGTGGTTTGAATGATTCTGGTTCTGGTAGTTTTGGAGCTCTGGAGAGGCTGGGAGTCACTTAATGGTAGCTTATTCCTAGCTAGGTCCGTGGAGAGCATAAATTAGATGCTTCCATTTTAGTGGATTTGCATGCTGCCCTCTCTCATCTGACCCCACCGCTCAGTTCTAAACAGTTTGGTTTATCTGGGCTTCTCTCCGTCTGCTTATCCACTATACATGCCCAGTTCTACCTGTCTCAAATTGAACTCATTAGTTTCTTGCCACAAAAGCTGCTGCCTCTGTATTTCCTGTCTTACTGACATGAATTGAGTTAGCTGTTGAAGCCAGGCACTTGGAGTTCTCTTCAACATGTCACTCTTTGTTAGCACCCAGCACCCCCGCCCCCGCTCCTCAAACCCCCATAACAAACCCAATTAGTCCTTAGATCCTTTGAGTTTGTGTCTCTAAAGTATCCTTGATTTGTTCCTTTCCCTCCAACACCACTGCCTCTTGGGATTGTTCAAGAGCTTCAAAGGCTGTCTTTCACATTCTCTTCATCTGTTCTCTTAAAGAGCTTTTTAAAACGCAAACCTTTTATAGTATTTAAATTCTGACTGTGTTTCTTAGTACCTGTATGATAAGGCTTCCTTACCCTGACTACCTTCACATTCCCATCTGCGGTTCTTCTTGTCTCTATATGCGAGGGCCCTAAGACCCTAAGGGTGATGTGTAATCCCCTCTCCTTTATTCCTTACATTCCGACCCAGACCCAGACTGACCTGTTCCCCTTGGCTGCCTGCTTAGCCCCTGCACCTTCAGCTAAAGCTTTCCCTGCCCTGACACTCCTTCCCACCGCCAGTTAGGCATTCCTTTCTTTAAAGTTCCAGAACACTTTGCAATTAGCTCTATCGGTAATTTCTGTCTCACCATATTATTTATGTTTACCTCCCTGTCTCCTCTACTAAGTTATAAGCTTCTCCCGGCAGGATTTACATTTTATTTGGTTCAGAATCTCTGCCCTATATGGAGCTTGGCTAGAAAGAGCCACGGCTTACCTTTACTGCTGCTGACTCTATCCCAGTGTTCTTAGCACTTTCTATTATGTCTTTCAACAACCTGTAAAGTAGGTACTGTTATTATTGCTGTTATGCAGAGAATGAAGTGGAGTTGACTTTTTATAAAGAGGTGTGTAAAGAATCCATGAATGAATGCAGTTCTGAAATGCTGACCTGGAGGTTTAGAGCCCAGTTTGGTGTGGAATTTATTGTTTATTCTTTAATAGGAGGTGTGGTGCGCTGGGAAGATTATATCATGTTAATGACTGTATGTGATTTTCAAAGTTAAACAGATATCAGTGCTGTTTATGATACACATCGTATTTATTCATTTGAGGAGGCGAATCACATCCCTGAGCTGTTTTCTCAAGCTACTGAGACTCTGGCTCTTGTTGTTTTGTTTTACTTGGTTACTTTCAAACACGTAGTTATTTTCTTTCTCAATTTTTCAAACCTAGGAAACCTTGCAGATCAAGGGAGTGTAAATATCACACAAAAATTAGTAAGTAGGAACATTTGGGGCTTAAGGTATAAAACAGAATTGTTTTCACAAGTTTAGATGTACTATTGATTAGAATATGTTTAATTTCATTTCTGTGCATTATTTTCTTTAGTACCTTATATTAATGAGGAAAAGGCAAATCACTCATTATTCAACCTCTGAGTTACTAGTCTTTAAAATGGAAAAGAGCAAAACCCTCCATGACATTGAGGTGAATTTGCTCAGTCGTGTCCGACTCTTTGTGACCCAGTGGACTGTAACCTACTAGGCTTCTCTGTCCATGGGATTTTCCAGGCAAGAATACTGGAGTGGGTTGCCATTTCCTTCTCCTCCATGACATTGTCATAGTGGATACCAACCTATCCTTAACCAAGATATCCTGTTCTACATGTTGGTGTTGTTTAGCTGCTCAGTCATGTCCAACTCTTTGTGACCCCCACGGACTGTAGCCCGCCAGGCTCCTCTGTCCATGGGATTTCTCAGACAGGAATACTGGAGTGGGTTGCCATTTCCTTCTTCAGGGGATCTTCCCGACCCAGGGATCGAACCCATGTCTCCTGCCTGGCAGGTAGATTCTTTACCACTGAGCCACCTGGCTTCTACATATAGAACCATGTAATAAGCAGCACTGATACCACTGATGTTATCCCCCAAATCATGAGATGGGCTTTAGTCATTATTTCAGTTCTCAAGTAAAAGGAATTAAGACAGATCATCATGGTCATGAAAGTGAGTTTGTTATGAATTACATGTACATACTATATATACTTGAGCTTGATCCTTTAAGGTTCTCCAAGAAAAACCCCCCCCCCCCCGCCCCCCACACACACAGTGTTCCTCTGATTTCTTCAGCTTTATATCCTGCTATTCCCCAGGGTTCTGCCACGCTGCAGCTGTTTCCTGAACAGGTCCCAGGAATCCTAGAGCTCAGCCATCCTAACCTGTCAAAAGCATCTTCAAAGGTCGACCGTAAACACCACTCCCCTGGACAGCCTTCCTGATCTCACCCCCACCCCCTGACCGGGCCCCTCTGCCACTTTTTAAAACAACTTTCTTTCTTGATTTGGCTCTCTCAGGTCTTAGTTGCCGCAGGTGGGATCTAGCTCCCTGGCCGGGCATTGAACCTGGGCCCCACCCTGGGCTGTCTGTGTTGAGAACGTTGTGTCTTAGCTGCTGGACCACCAGGAAAGTCTCCCCTCTGCCACTTCATCTTGGCATTGACTTCTCTGTGCTCTGTGTCCTGGTTAATCCCTCTCTTGACCTGCCAGCTGCCCAGGAGCTGCCACTGGCCTCCCTGCTCTCCACGCCCCTCCTCCGCCCTGGCACAGACTGCCCCAGACTGTTGCTTCTCTTCTGCTGCTGGTCACCTGGACCTGTTCATTCGGGTCTGCCCCCTGCTTGCCCCGGGGATCCCCTCTGAGGCTACCCCTTTTCTCTCCATGACAACAATTCCTTCAGGAAAGACAGCTATCTCCACCTCTTTGTCACCTGTCCTGCTGCTGCCCGTGCGGAGACCAGTCCACTCTCTACACTTCAGAGTCTTGTTTTAAACACATCTGGGACTTCCCTAGGGATCCAATGGGTAAGACTCTGCGCTTCCATTGAATAGAGGGTGGGGGGCGCAGGTTTCATCCTTGGTTGGGAACTAAGATCCCACATGCTGTGCGGTGCAGCCCCCAAAAACAAACCAAAAAAGCACGTCTGAATTTTCCTTCTCTTGCTTGAAATCTATTTTGCCATTTGATACTGTTCAGAGATACATACACCAGCCATAAAAGTGAAGTTGGACCTTGAATAGTGTGTGCATTGGTGGGAGGGCACCAACCCTTTGCACGTTTGAAATTTCTCATGTAACATAGACTTGTGTACCCCCTCCACCCCCATATCTGTGGTTCCACATCCATGGATTCAACAAATGCAGATCAGGTAGCACTGTAGGTACTTACTGTTGAAAACAATCCAAGTATAAGTGGACCCATGCAGTTCAGATCACGTTCAAGGGTTAACCGGGTAAAGAAATACCAGAAAGACAATAAACCCCCAATTCAGGGGATGAGGTGGTAGTGAAGGTGAGGGGAGAAGTGTAGTGTTCTTTTATTCCCTAAGCTGAGTGGTGGGAACATGTATGTTTACTATGTCCTCTTGTGTGTCTAACGTACTTAATTTTAACAATACACAAAGCTGCCCAAGGTCAAGTGCAGACTTAGCTGGGCCTTCCGGGCTCTGCATGCGTAGCTCTTGTTTCCACCTAACCTAACTGCTAGCCTGGGAGGAAACGTTTCTCATGGTTGAAACATTGTGGCTTTGACTCATGTCTACTGTTACTCTTCCATGAATTCCTTTCCCCATCTGGTCACATACTAATTTCTTCTGTATCTTCTTAGATGTTTTGTCCGGCATTCCTTTTTTATCATTTGGAAGAGTTCATTGTCACCTGGTCTGTCTTCTTTTGGTCTTCTCCTTATTCTTTACTGATACGCATCACATTAAATTATAGCTGTTTGTTCATCTACCTCCCCACGGTTTTGAGCTCTTTGGGGACATGTTTTGTTGATTTATTTATCTTTGGGTTCTTGGCACCTGCTGCAAAGTAGATATTCAATAAGTGCTTGGAATTGTTGAGTCATAGATGTAAGATTAGGGTTTTTAATTGAAGTAATTTTTTTTGAGCATGTCCAAAAAAACTTAAAAGCAAATTGAAGGAAGGAATATCTTGTGGATTCAGTATCAGAAATGTAGACTGTAGGCTGAATTGATTTATACATGTGTGTGATAAGTCACTTCAGTTGTGTCTGACTCTTTGCAACCCTATGGACTTGCAGCTTGCCAGGCTCCCCTGTCCATGGGATTCTCCAGGCAAGAATACTGGAGTTGTCGTGACAATAGTGGGTTGTCATGCTCTCATCCAGGGGATCGTCCCAACCCAGGGATCCATTTATACATGGATTTCTTAAGTCAAACCCATGATTAGTTTTACACATTTTTTCTTCTGCTTTTCCCACTTACCTTATGGTGACAGGGGATAGTGTAATTGTTTTGGTTTGTTCTTATTGTTTAGTCCTTTCCCTCCATGATCACGGACTGTGCTGATGCTTTCTGTAGCAGTGTCTGAGAGTCTGTGTGAGTCTAGGTATGGAAGTAGATCTGGGCTTGAAGTGGTACCACTTGTAAGGGTGACTTCTGCCGTCAATGCTGCTTGCTCTGGGATAGAGAAGCAGCACATCCTTGTAGAGGAGAGGCAGCAGAGTTTATTTTTTGCGGCAGACGTGTCCCACTGCAGAGCTATAATAACCATAATGAAGGAGGATTATGCTGTATTAGGTTTATGAAGGGTGTACTGGTCTGTTACCAGGGTCAGTGGTGACAGCTCAAGCCAGCAATTAGGTTTCATTAAAGACTCCAGCAGGCAATTAGCATTCGTTTCTGCCAATGAAATCCTATGATCTATTAAGCATATTCTTTTTCATTAGACATTTTGTAAACTGTGCTTTACATGACAGAGGTACACTTTTTTTTTTTTTTTTTTTAAAGACATACACAGGTCTCCAAATTATCATTTGAAAAATGGACTTTTAGACTCCCTCTGTTTAATGGCAACCCACTCCAGTATTCTTGCCTGGAGAATCCCAGGGACGGGGGAGCCTAGTGAGCTGCCGTCTATGCGGTGGCACAGAGTCGGACACGACTGAAGCGACTTAGCAGCAGCAGCAGCATACTAACATTCTGGGTGGACTGTGCTGTTTTAAAATCTGTATATTTTTAAACATTCATACAGATTCTTTTATTCAAAGGAAAGGAATTTGTTATGGAATATTATATAATTATGTGATTTATGAGGGGCAAACAGTGTGACTGATGTGAAACGAATTATAATAAAACTCTAAAATAATGAAATGACACCTACCAGTTTTAATTATATTCTCTAGAAAATTATTGTTTTACTTAAGAGGCATCTAAAAATAAAGGCTGGGAAGGATGATTTGTGCTGTGTTTCAGCTGAGCAGCTGTTTGGTTGTTTTGAAAATGAGGCTTATTTTCCAAGGGGTGGGTTTGGTACAAGTGAATGTTTGATGTAGCTTCATCCTTAGGCATGCGTTTAGGCATTTAAACTTTGCCTGTGAATATGGTGTGATGTTTACACTTACTACATCATTAAAAGAAATTTCCTCCCTCCTCTCTTTCTGCCTATTCCCGTCCTTTCTCCTCGCTTCTTTCTTCCTCCCTCCCTTCCTTCTTTTGTAATACACTGCCTTCATGTGGGGCTTCCCTGGTGGCTCAGTGGTAAAAAATCTGCCTCCAGTGCAGGAGACATGGGTTTGATCCCTGGGTTGGGAAGATCTCCTGGAGGAGGAAATGGCAACCCACTGCAGTATTCTTGCCTGGAAAATCCCATGGACAGAGGAGGCTGATGGGCTGCAGTCCATAGGGTTGCAAGGAGTTAGACACGACGGAAGTGACTGAGCACAGCACACGGATAGGTTAATTACTGTGTCTGTATCAGGGTGATAAAAGGGAGAACTGCAGAGCACAGCCTGTCAAGCTGGAAACTTGGTGTAAAGGTCCGCACAGGTGTCTATTTCCATGAGTGACTTAGGCTGTCTTTTTGCTGTTTGATTCTCTTGATTCACTTATCATTTTTCTTGTTTGTGAAAATTACCATTCTGAGACAGAATGGTAATAGTGGCTGAGTATAGCAGCTTGAGAAGGAAGCTGCTGAGAAGCTACTGGAGGAGGAAATGGCAACCCACTCCAGTATTCTTGCCTAGAGAATTCCGTGGACAAAGGAGTGTGGCAGGCTCCAGTCCATGGGGTCACAAAGAGTTAGACACATCCGAGCGACTATCACTCACTCACTCACAGCAGCTTGAAATCTGTGTACATGAGCATAGTAAAGACTCCAAGAAGTCTCGCAATAAACAAAAATAGGTTGAATTTATTTAAGGACTTTTTTTAAAGTCAATTTTATGGAACACGTAATCTCAAGGGACATGAATATTGTATAAAATACTTCCTAGGAAAATCTCAGTTTAGAAGGTGGCTGTAATAGAGAAGGCTTGTTTGTTGTCGTTAAGAAACCCCACGTCTAAATTAGAGAGCATAATGACTTAGATTATTAACACGAATAAACATTAAAAGTCTTTGTAAGCAGACTAGGCTGACTTTATACTTTTTATTAGTTGAATTTTGGTGTGGGGAGTGGCGGTTGGGGGAGAGGCACAGAACAAGAGCAAGTTTAAAATAAAATATCAAGACTTTATTTGCAAACCAACTTTCAAGGAAAGTTGTAGGAATAGTAAGCATCTAATTTTATGTATTTGTAATACATAAAGAAGAGTAATGTTCCGATTGGATTTGAGGCACTACAGCAACCTCACCCTTCAAAGAAAGATCCATGTATCTTCACTAATCCGTCTAGTTGAGGCCAGAAGCTGTGATTAATATATACACTACCAAAAAATCTTGATTCTCTAAAATTTGGCAGCCAGCCATTTCCCCCACTCCCAGCCCTTATCATTCTGCCTAAAGAAAGCAGTCTGGCTTAGGAGGTATAAACCGTTGAGGGCTGTAGAAATGTCACTGTAATTATTTTATTAATAGCTGCCAGTGTGGCAGTTGTTTTGTATAACTGGGCATTTAACACAGATGCTGTGACTATCACATGACCAGTGTTTCTCTTCCATGGCCTTTTTATTATCTCTAGCTAATTTGCTCATTATTTCCTTCAGTTTTCCCCACTTTCATTCCTGACCTTTTACGAAGTGGAACTTTCTGTGTGGAAACCCCTTTTCCTCTACAACCTTTCAATTCACAACAATCTTATGAAAGAGAAGTTATTTTTATTTATAGTTTATCTTTGAGACATATAAAAGAGGTTATCAGCTAACGAGTCACAACTACCCAGTGGAAGAAGTGGGTCTGAGCTCCTTCCACAGCCCAAGTTCTGAACTGCAACCCTAGGCCCAGAGGTCTACGCAGGTCAGGGATATCTGCTCTTCCTGCCTTCCTCTTTCTTTCTTTCCTTTCATCCATTTGTTTAATAAATGTATTTTGATGTTTTTGAAGGTGGGGATGTTTTTCTGAGGTCTTAATCTTTAAAAGACTCAGCAACCATTCAGGTAGCCGCTAGGTACATGTGACCAGATGGCATTTGAAATGTGACTAGTTTGAGTTGCAATGTGCTGTGTTAAGTACACGCCAGATTATTGCAGAATTAGTACAAAAACAACAACAAAAAACAATGTTAGGTATTTCATTGTAATTTTAAAAAATTGATTACTTCTTGAAATAATTTTCAGATATACTGAGTTGAATACAATCTATTATTAAAATTAGTATCTTGTGTTCTGTTTTGCTCTTTAATTGTGACTACTGGAAATTTTTAAATTACCTATGTGTCTTGCATTTGTGGTCCACATTATGTTTTGAGGACATAATGAGTCCTTGAGGACAGGACTGGTACAGATGGTTATCCAGCTAAGCTTGGGAAACCTAACCCCTGAGTGATGCCTCAGGACTGAGGGAACAGTGGATGCAGACGAAAATTAGAAGTAGTTTTTGGTGATGGTGAAAAGCAAATGTGATGGTGCCTTAGGATGACCACCAGAGAGAGGCTAATATTAGCTGGCATTTATTTACTACTTACCAGGAGAAGGCAATGGCATCCCACTTCAGTGCTCTTGCCTGGAGAATCCCATGGATGGAGGAGCCTGGTGGACTGCAGTCCATGGGGTCGTGAAGAGTCGGACACGACTGAGCGACTTCACTTTCACTTTTCACTTTCATGCTTTGGAGAAGGAAATGGCAACCCACTCCAGTGTTCTTGCCTGGAGAATCTCAGGGATGGGGGGAGCCTGGTGGGCTGCCGTCTAAGGGGTCGCACAGAGTCGGACACGACTGAAGCGACTTAGCAGCAGCAGCGGCAACATGAGCAAGTACTTTGTCAAGCACAAAGTATCTTTTCTATCCTTGTAACAACTCTGTGAAATAAGTGCTCTCATTGGCTTATTTTATAGATGAGAAACCTCAGGCTTAAAATGGCTAAGGCACAAGATCCTGCACTAAATACTAGTAAATATGAGTATACTGTGTAGATGCACAGTAAATACTAATGTTTACTGTGCATTAATACTTAATGTTTACTGTGTAACACCATTGGCATGCAAATTCAAGTACATGAATGATGGAACTCAGTGTCAAATCCGGGCATGAATCCAGAACGTGTACTTGTAACCCTTCTGCATCACTGCCTCTCAAAGGCAAAAGAGAAAACACTACCTGGAATCAATCAGTAACAGTTCCTTGATTCATTCAGTGCCTGGGAAGGACACACATTCCTCCCTGCAGCCCTGGCCACTGTCATCTTTGAGTTAGGGGATGCAGTATAGCCATCGATGACGTCAAGTTATCAAGAAATGGTGAAGCTATGCTTAGTTTCCTCTCTTTACTAATCCAGGGTTGCCTTAATTAGAAAGGTATTTACCAGAAATTGATTTTTGTGCTTCAGATTGCTTTTAACTGAGAGACATTGATGTATCTCATAGCAAGTACAGATTTTGTAAATATAAGTATTAGATCTTTTTCCTTAGTATAGCTATACTACTTTTAAAAAATTGGTAAAAGTGTATTTTACAAATCTATTTAATTTTTTAGCCTTTGTTCTTATGTAAACATATTTTTGTAGTTTTATATAAATGCCCCTGCAAATATGCATGGTTTTCATCTTTCTTACTATCTTAATAATGAATGTTATTATCTACATATAATTGACATACTGTGAGTTCCTTTTTTTATTGTTGAAAATACATTTTTATTTCTTGCTATCTCATAAAAGAATATAGTGAGAATCTTCACATTAACAGTTTTTTTGAAAGTCTTTACTGAATTTGTTACAATATTGCTTGTTTTATATATTTTGGGTTTTTGGCCCTGAGGCATGTGGGATCTTAACTCCCTGACAGGGTTAAAACCCCAGCCGCTAGCCCTGCAAGGCAAAGTCTTAACCAGTGGACCACCAGGGAAGCCCCACATTAACAGGTTTTAAAACTTACTACTGAATTTGTTTGATAAATTTCTGTGAGTAACAGTACTTGTTCTAATAAACACGATTCTTGAATCATACAAACGTAGTGGAATTTCAAACAGGTTATGAATAAATTCAGAGGTAGCATAACTTATTTTCTGGTAAGTAATGTCTTTTCAGATCTTGCTTTTGCACAGTGTTTGATGACTAGAAAGTGGATCATCCCTGAAAATAACTCTTGCTTTTGTCTGTTTTTGTTTAACAATTCCCTTCCTTGTAGTTTGACAAAAGAATTTGATCAACCCTGAATTCTTACTTTCTAAAACCAACTAATCTTTCACACTAGATTCACTTTTAGCCTAATTATTCACTAGTCTTTATATCATTTAATGCAGAAAACAGTGTGTTGGATAGAATTACTTCTGTTATAATTAGGATCTGTATATATATATATATATATATATATATTAATATAAGTGAAAGTCGCTCAGTCATGTCTGACTCTTTGTGTCTGAGCCACCAGGGAAGCCCAAGAATGTTAGAATGGGTAGCCTATCCCTTCTCCAGTGAATCTTCTCTACCCAGGAATCAAACCAGAGTCCTGCATTGCAGGCAGATTCTTTACCAGCTGAGCTACCAGGGAAGCCCTATATTGATATAAAGGTAGCATTTAAAAGGGAATTAAAGATATATAAGTACCTGCTTTATTGATAAAAATAATTAGAAACTTGTTCCATCATTCTAAGTTAGTTAATTTCTGGTGCTTGTTGGCTTGCCTTATTTTATATAAATGTCTTTGGTAAATGCCTTTTAGTTTCATCTTCTATTTTCTCACAAACATTTTTCAGATATGTTTTCCTATATCAGCTACTCTATACCTTGCCATATTTTCATGACTGTTGTGTTAGTTTTTGATATGGTAACAAAAGAGGTTCTAGCATCTCAGTGGCTTATGACAACATTTATTCCCTGTCTGTGTGATGTGAGTGCTGCGGTGTGCTGTGGCTCCCGGCGGCTTGACTGGGCCTTGGTACCACTCCATATCTGGGTCTTCATATCCGGGTCTTCATATCCGGGACCGAGGCTAAAGGTCAGCCGCCATCTGGGGCATGCTGTTCTCATGACTGAGGCAGGAATAATGTGAGAGGTGTGCAGCCTCATTTACAGCTGCTGCGTGGAGGTGGCAGGGCTTCCCAGGTGGCGCTAGTGATAAAGAACTTGCCTGACGGTGCAAGAGATGTGAGAGACCTGAGTTCCATCCGTGGGTTGGGAAGATCTCCTGGAGGCGGACATGGCAACCCGCTCCAGTATTCTTGCCTGGGAAATTCGATAGAGGAGCCTGGCAGGCTACAGTCCATGGGACCCCAAAGAGTTGGATGTGACTGAGCTCCTGAGCATGGAGGTGGCAAGTAATGCTGCTCACGTCTCATTGGCCAAAGTATATCCCATGGCCAAGCCGCAGGCCAGTGAGTTGGAGACCAACACTGGCCTGATTCCCAGGCAAGTCACAGGGATATGGATGGGATACATGATAGGAAGGGAGCAAAGAGTTGGGATCAATAATCTCATCTTTTATACCATCATTGACTTAACTATTCTCTTATGGTGTGGTATTTGGATTGTTTTCAACGTTAACAGTTATAAATAGCATTGCAGTCAACATTGTTGAACAAATTGCATTTATTTATCTGCAGAGTATTTTCTTAGAATACAGTTTCCGAAGTAGGCTATCGGGGTCAGAGGGCATGGATTGCTTGTAGATCTTGTTACATATGGCCAGATTGTTCTTTACAAAGGCTATCAGTTTATAGCAGCATCATCAATATTTAAGTATGCAGTTTTCATCATTGCTTATCACTTAATTTTTGTAATTATCAAGGATGGTATTTGAAAACAAAATGTTTAGAACAAATTGTGTTTTCTTTTCTACTAAATTGAATAAAACCAGGGCCACTTATAATTTCCTTTCCCAGTTTCTGAAGGTCATTGTAAGTAAATACTCATTTGTGTCTTCTGTTTTTCTCAATACACTGTTTCTTAAATACACCTTTATTCTTGCAGTGAAACAAAATGGTGAAAAAAGTAGAAAGAAAGCATATATTTGATTTGAGGTTTCATAACTTTTATCCAAAGCAAATCAGTAATTATTACTGTGGAACTAGGTAAATGGCTGAGCCTACTCGAACTGCCGACTTTCACTGCGTATTTCAGTCATAGGAGAGGAGATTTGTTTATTGTTCTGTTGCCTAACACTGGATGGCTTTAATTCCACGGCATTCGGATTCCCCATGGCCGTATGGTTTTTATAGCAGAAAATGCCAATTGAAACTTAAGAACCAGTCTTTCCTACAGTTTCCCCCTCAAACTGTAAACTGAAGCGCGTTATTACCAACTGCATCCTCTCTCGGCTTAATTTACAAGCGTCATGTTGCCTGTTGCTATGCTTGTCTTTAGTTTCTGCTTAGAAATAGTAGGATCTAGACATGCCCATCAGTGTCCTTGGTTATACTTCCTCATGTAAGGATCTGAGATCTCACAGCCAGGGAAACAAGAGTTGCCAGACAGATAAGAGAAATCCTTAGGCCACTCAATCCGGAGTGCATAGGCAGAATAAGCAGGGGCGTGTGTGTGTGTGTGTGTGTGTTAATGTTTGGATGGAAAATGGTGTGCTGGAATTTGGGGATGATAGGTTTGATTTTGCAACTACCATTGAAGTGCAGATGCCTCCCACCTCATTTAGCAGAGGAATGTTAAAAATCCTCAGAACTGAGAAATTCATTTTGGAGAGAGACGACCTGGTCAAGCTCGCAAGAAATATTACAACTCAGTAGGAAACAAGTGTATACGTGAGCCAGACATCAGTGTGTGAGCCAGAGTTTATCTGAACAGTTACAATAGGTGCTGATTGCAGAATGTTAAAAGTGTGAGTTATTATAGAGTATTACTATTGTGAATAGTAAGACTCAGATTAGTGCTGAAGAAATATTAATTTCAATAGATTTGCCATGAAAGTCTTTGGGTTTTTGTTCCTGAGATGGTTTCCTATTTCAACTTAAGTTCATTTTGCATAGGTCTTCTTGAAATTTGGTACAAATTTCTTTGGAAGATAAAGACCCTTGCTTTATGAAGTTTTGATTTGGTAATTAAATCTTTTGGGAAAATTGGATTCTAAGGCTCAAAGTAAGGAGAATGAGGATGTTTTACGTTAATATAGAGAAAACCAAGTAATCACAGAAGAGGGGCTTTTAAAAATCAGTGTTGTGAAACAGGATACTTGTTTTATATTGAGTGGTGATATATCTATGTTGAATTTATAAGCAGAAGGTTATTGCTGAACTTTTCTCAAAGGTTGTTGTGCTCATTGTAAATGTTTTCTTAGGCTGCTAATTATTTTAAAGACAAAAGAAGTGCTTATCTTTGCAGTGTGTTCCTCTGTTCCGATTTCTGTATTTCAGAGTTGAGGCTAAGGGTGTAAAGGTGAAAGTGAAAGTGTTAGTCCCTCAGTCTTGTCCGACTCTTGGCGACCCCATGGACTGTAGTCTGCCACGCTACTCTGGGGCTTCTGTGGGCAAGAATATAGGAGTGGGTAGCCATTCCCTTCTGCAGGGGATCTTCCCTGGGATCGAACCCAGGTCTCCCGCATTGCAGGCAGATCCTTTATGGTCTGAGCCACCCGGAAAGCCCAAGGGTGTAAAATATATATAAAAGCTATATTTACATATTTTTAAGGATGTAAAATATATGTAAATATAGCTTTTAGGTCTGGGATTGATGGTCCCACTTATGGGACTCTGTACAGTGTTGCCCCAAATTAGTTAGTGTTACTGTGCTCACGCCTCAGAACTTCTTCCTTTCTCTTCTATTTTCCTTCCTTCTTAGCCTGTGTGTTGGCCTAAAAGTGGAATCCACTTATATAGTGCTGTGCACTAAACGTGTGCCCCTAAGATCCATATGCTGAAATCCTAACCCCCAGACGTGATGCTTTTAGGAGTGAACTTTAAAATGCTTAGGTTGTGAGGGTAGAGCCCTTATTAAAGAGATTAGCGTCCTTATTAAAGAAACTCAACAGAGTTCCCTAGCCTCTTCTGCCCTGTCAGGATACAATGAGAAGTCTGCAGCTTGGAAGAGGGCCCTCACCCAATCGTGATGACACCCTAATCTCAGAATTGCATTCACCAGAACTGTGAGCAGTAAATTTTTCTTGTTTGTAAACCACCCAGTCTGTAGTATTTTGTTCTAACGGCCCAAATGAACTTGGTCTCGTGGCTTAACCCGATGGGTGATTGTCAGGCGCAATGTTGTGGTCGTTTACCTAGGAAGACCTGTGACTACCAGACAGTTTTATATACCTGCATCCAACTGACTGTGTCTTTCACCAGCATTGAGCGTTCAGTGCTTTTTAGACATAACACAGACTTGGGGTTCTTCTCTCCCGTTGTTGTTCATGTAGTAATTAGTTCCTATTTGTTGATATCCACAAGGTGCCTGAAGCAGTTCCTAAGGACGGCAGTGGCAAAAACCATGTTAATTTCCCTCCTGTCTTCTTGCTCCAGGCTCCCCAAAGAAACACAGGCAACGCGCTCTGTTGCACTGGCGTGCTCAGTTGTCAAATTCAAGTGCATTCTGGGCGGTGGCTACCTTGTGAGTGACCTGTCATCTTCCCCTTGCTGTTTTGAGGACCTGCGTCTCACAAGCACGTACTTTGCTTGTGATCAGGTATCCTTGACTTATTAGAATCCACCATCCATGACTTCTGTGCTTGTGAGCATCGCACTGAAGTCCCATTTTAAAAAACAATCATACTTCAATTCTTTTTCTTTTATTTTTAGCCATGCCGAGTGGCTTGGGAGATCTTAGTTCCCTGATCATTCATCTTTATGTGTACTTTATTGATTTTTTAAAATGTTGTTTATAGATTTGTTTTGGTAGGGGAAGCACTGAAGAGAAAAAAAATGTAAAAAAAAAAAATTCCAGACAGCATTTGTCTGAAAGACTTCAGGATCTGCTTAACTGTATTCCCCAACTACTTTTTAGAATTTTCTGTTTGTTGTTTGTGATTGGCTAAGCATATCTCAGCATGCATTTCTGTGCTACTATGAAATCAGGTCCATTTTTAAACTACTTGAGTATTCAGACTCTTGGATGTGCCTGCTAGAAGGAAATATTGTTATGCCAATAGAAGTTTTTAGTTGATGAAAGGAAATGCTAAAAAAGAATTAAAAGTATAATTACAGTAATGTTTAAGGGTCATTCTGAACAGGTAGCAGAAGAATCAGTGCATGTAACAGACTCTGCTTGTTTTATAGCAATAGGTAGAATGATCTATTTCTCTTCATTATAAATTTTTGAGTCCTAAATGGATTTGCCAAAACCCATTAGTCCTTTTGAGTTGGGAGTGAGCAGAGTGCCTTTGAAAGTTTAGCTTCTCAGTTTAATTTGTCAACTGGCATTGGTCGTTTCTGGTTGAACTCAAAATCAAGTTCCTTAACCGGCAAAGTCAAAGACCAGACTTGCTCTGTAGACAGCCTCTGTTGGCATTTGGACAGAAATTTCCAGATATCGTGGGACATGTGATCTGAGTCTTATGTCTTGATCAGGGTTTTCCCCCATGAAGGCATGAGGGCTTTCCTACTGCCCTCTTGGATAATATATACCTTTTTTTTTTTTTTTT
>SJYT01057799.1:114688-208389 GCA_006410635.1 Cephalophus harveyi | reverse complement strand
TTTTTTTTTTTTTTTTTTTTTACCTTTCCTGGCTTGTATCTCTGGCTCTTTAATTCTTCATTACTTTCTTCTGATTTTCTATTCTACCCTCCTGTTCTGTCCCTTCTTTCATCTATCATTTCTTCCACATATCCCAGGTTTAATATAAAAAAACAAGCAAACAAGACCCTCTAGATTTTCAAATATCTTGCCAGTCAAAATGCCCAGTCTTCTCTGCTGTGTCTGGGCCAGTCAAGACTGGGTTAAGACCTTGAATATCTTTGTTCCTAGGAGCTGTGCTCAAATAATTGCTTTTCTACTCAAGTTAGTTCTGTCTCTCTCAAATGATATGTATCTTTCTAGGGTCTGGGTGGAGAAGGCAATGGCACCCCACTCCAGTACTCTTGCCTGGAAAATCCCATGGGTGGAGGAGCCTGGTGGGCTGTAGTCCATGGGGTCGCTAAGAGTCTGACACGACTGAGTGACTTCACTTTCACTTTTCAGTTTCATGCATTGGAGAAGGAAATGGCAACCCACTCCAGTGTTTTTGCCTGGAGAATCCCAGGGATTGGGGAGCCTGGTGGGCTGCCGTCTATGTGGTCGCACAGAGTCGGACACGACTGAAGCGACTTAGCAGCAGCAGTGTCTGGGTACCTACCTTGAGTTGTTACTAAACAGACTCTCAGGGTAGTCTCCTCATTGTGCATATTTTACTGGTGACTGAATACATTAAAATGATATTACTATTTAACCTAGAAAACCGAATAATGGCTTCATTGCATGATATTTGAGCTGCTGTTGGTATGTGTACACTCAGCTTGATTTTAATCACTTTGATCACACATATGTCTAAAAAAGCTGCTGCTACTGCTAAGTCACTTCAGTCGTGTCCGACTCTGTGTGACCCCATAGACGGCAGCTACTACCCCTTAAAAAGGCAGCACTATTATGAAGTGACTAGCTTGTTACATGAGAGCCCTTAGGTCGTGTAAGATGAAACTACGCTGGGCAGATGTGTAATGGGCTAAGTCCAGTTTGAATTTTTGCAGACTCTCCGCTCATCCCCCATCATCACCCATGTGGTCTGAAAGCGCTCTCCTGTGCAATTTAAGAAACCCGAGTCCTACTTCTGCCACTAATTAGCTATTTTGGTTTTAGGCAAGTTTCTTCGCCACTCGTGACTCAGTTTCTTTGTCTTCATCAGGAGTTTGTTGATCTAATAGGGCGTGATTCCTCAGGTTCCTGGCTTCACACTTCTCTGAAAATTCAATAGTTCTGGAAAACTTTTTGTTTTAACTCTGGTTGAGTTTGTGGTCAGAGCAAAGGAAAGCTCTGCTGTTACTCTTCTCAGAAGAAGCCACTAGCTGCCTCGTTTATTTTTGTCCAGGAAAAGATTCAACTAGCATATTCAAGTGTTAAACTTTTTTGCAGTGATGGTTAATTTTATTTGAATGTATCTGTGGCATTTATCTTTGATCCTTCTCATAAAAAATGGGGTTATCCTGTATGCTATATATGAACTTACTCCTTTTATTTAGATCGATACTAATTTTGTTTGACTATATTTTCAGAGTTTCACCCTGGTCATTGAGGTCATTTTAGATAGCATTAGGTATTTTCCCATCAAAGCTTGGAAATCAGGCGGGGTAAATGGATGAGCAGAATTTAGAAGTGTCTTTGTATTGTGGAAAAGGATTCCAAATCTTGGAGATTAGTGCTGACTGTTGTTACCATGTAGGTCGTAGAGTGTTTGTGGGTTGCAGTATGTTACATATGTGCCTGTTTGGCATTTCCTGAGCTGTGATGCTTTTGAACTGTGGTGTTGGAGAAGACTCTTGAGAGTCCCTTGGACTGCAAGGAGGTCCAGCCAGTCCATCCTAAAGGAGATCAGTCCTGGGTGTTCATTGGAAGGACTGATGCTAAAGCTGAAACCCCAATACTTTGGCCACCTCATGCGAAGAGTTGACCCACTGGAAAAGACCCTGATGCTGGGAGGGATTGGGGGCAGGAGGAGAAGGGGACGACAGAGGATGAGATGGCTGGATGGCATCACCGGCTCTATGGACATGAGTTTGAGTGAACTCCGGGAGATGGTTCTTGGGGTCGCAAAGAGTCAGACACGACTGAGCGACTGAACTGAACTGGGCTGTGAGTTGTCTCCTTTTGGGAGTTGCAACATTGTCTCCGAGGGTTTTAGGTTTCCTGATGCCCTCCAGGGTAGATTTCTTTATAGCATACACTTATTACATTGATTTGTTTTCAGAATTTCATCACTTATTTTGAAATATTTTAAGACATTCAGGGTGTTTCAAATTCCAGGCTGGAAATCTAGTCTAGAAAGCAGTAGGTGGTGGATAAGAGAGACAAGAGAAGATTGGGAAGTGGGCCAGTGATTTCCAAACAGAGAGCTGAAGCTGATATACAGAAGTTACTGGGTAAGAGTAGTCTGAAAAAATAGATTTCATAGTATATATGTGATCTTTTCTCCCTATTTTGTTTTCAGTTCTTTCATATTTTTAAAAGCACACCTTGTGTTGCTTACTTTCCACTTTAAGTGATTGGATTTTAATGTAATCAGAGTATTTTTTTTTTCATCACACACACACACACACAGTTTTATTGATGCAAATTGCAATTCTTTCACTTTTACTGCTTTGAAACATGCATCCTATTTCAACTTCTAAGCCCATTTTATCAAGGATTGATTCTGAAAGTTTGTGTGTAAATCAATTAGCCCAGAACCAGGAATTGATTTTCCTATAGAAAGATGTTAAAATTGATCCTAAGTTCTCAGCTCCCTAGAGAAAAAGTCTTTTGTGTTGTGTACTATAGAAGAAGCTCATCTTTTAAATACTATTTTAGTGCAAGAAGTGACTCCTATATCTTTGCCCAGTAACAGGAGTCAGCAGGCTCGTGGGCGGCTGCTACAGGAGGAAGGACACTGGACTTCACGGTGGTGGTCAGTGCTCTTGGGGGCAGCTACCTGGGGATTGCTGCTGGACCCCTAGGCTCCCTTACCCCTGGGCACCTTCATAGAAACTGCCTTCAGAGCCCCCAGCTGTCAAATCCATGAAGCCAGTTAAAGTTATTACTCTGGGTTCATTCCTCATTAGGAAAGACTACCCATAAGGGATGTACAAGGAAAATGTCAAGATAGGAGAGGAGCAGGCAGATGTGCTTCAATGAGAGATTATGTTGACCTTAGCTTACAAGGTCCAAGGTCACTGCCCTCTGTAAAGATGGGTCATGCCTGTCCCTATAGATCCTACACTGTGAAAAAATCAGGATCATTCAAGAATTAATAACATATTAGTCTCCTGTATGCTTAGATGCCTCAGAAGTACGATGGAGTCAAGTCAGAATAATTTTCATTATTTTGGCAATTAACTCCTGACCACTATTGTAATAAAAAAACTCTTGTGCTGGTATTTCCCTGCTTCTTAACTGGTCTAGATGGATGTGAGAGTTGGACTATAAAGAAAGCTGAGCGCAGAAGAATTGATGCTTTAGAACTGTGATGGTGGAGAAGACTCTTGAGAGTCCCTTGGACTGCAAGGAGATCCAACCAGTCCATCCTAAAGGAAATCAGTCCTGGGTGTTCATTGGAAGGACTGATGTTGAAGCTGAAACTCCAATACTTTGGCTACCTGATGTGAAGAGCTGACTCATTTGAAAAGACCCTGCTGCTGGGAGGGATTGGGGGCAGGAGGAGAAGGGGACGACCGAGGATGAGATGGCTGGATGGCATCACCAACTCAATGGATGTGAGTCTGAGTGAACTCCAGGAGTTGGTGATGGACAGGGAGGCCTGGCGTGCTGCGATTCATGGGGTCGCAAAGAGTCAGACACGACTGAGTGACTGAACTGAACTGAAGCATAAAGTTGCACGTTAAATCATTAAAAATGCCATGGCATTTATTTTCACAACTGGTGATCTTTTGTTTACAAGTGCAGTTTTTTTTTTTTTTTTTTTTTTACAACGTTCTTGCTATTTTTTTCTTCTGGTGGTCTTCATTTATACTTTCCAATGTCCTTTATTTAAAATAGCCTGAAGTCTGCTAACTGTACTTCTTTTTTTTAATGATTTTTCTTTTTTTTAATTATTTTTTTTACTTACTTTACAATATTGTATTGGTTTTGCCATACATCAACATGAATCTTCCACGGGTATACACGTGTTCCCAATCCTAGGCGACCTCTTTCATTTAGCACCATTTGGTTTAGACTCATGGAATGTTAGCTATGTTTTAGGCTGGTTTGAGCCAAATGTAATTAGGAAAGCAAGTTTGTTTCAGATCTGTTACAAAGCATGCAGCACATGCATCCCTGCTTACATTCTCCTGATTTGGAATGTTTCTATCCTGCTTGTTCCTCTTCTGAGCATAGAGAATCCAGTCTGTGGGATTAGCTGACTCTTTTGCAAGTTATCCTTTTTGAAAAGGAGGCCAGGTGGCGCAGTGCTAAAGAATCTGCCTGCAGTGAAGGGAACATGAGAAATGTGGGTATCGTCCCTGGGTTGGGAAGATCCCCTGGAGGAGGAAATGGCAACCCACTCCAGTATTCTTGCCTAGGAAGGTCCATGGACAGAGGAGCCTGGCAGCCTACAGTCCACGGGGTCGTAAAGAGCTGGACACAACTGAGCGTGCACACTGGCTATTTAAAGCTTGCCTTGGCAGAGATTGTTATCACAGACTCTGCAACCCAGTTGGCAGTTGTGTATTTAATTACAACTACTTTTGAACATTTCAGTTGCTATAATACTGATATGAAATCACTCATACTTGTGAAAAAATGATTTAAGAAGTTTCTGATTTATGTTTTCTAGTACCTTAAATATAAAGCAAAATGAAAATATTGTGAAACATGGTGGTTTTAGGTGCCTTTGACAAACAACTGGGGAAACATGATTAGGGGATCGATATTGCCCATATTCCTCACTGTTTATGTTACCTCTTTGAATACATTTTTTTATTGAAGTCCTTTAGTTCTTTCTTGTTTGTGTTTGTTTATGCTGTCCTCAATTTAGTCCTTGTATATGCTTTTCTTGCTTGACAATCTTAATTATGTTAGCTGTTTTGTAGGAATTTCTTTTGTATAATCTGGGCCAGAATAGGTGGCTAAGAAGTTCTTTTTGCCACTAATTAAGGGACTATCCAATACTTTATGAAAGGAATATACATGTGTATGCAGTTATATGGGCAGTCTTTTTATTTATTCTGTTAACATGTCGTATCGGAGAAGGCAATGGTACCCCACTCCAGTACTCTTGCCTGGAAAATCCCATGGACAGAGGAGCCTGGTGGGCTGTAGTCCATGGGATCGCGAAGATTTGGACATGACTGAGCGACTTCACTTTGACTTTTCACTTTCATGCATTGGAGAAGGAAATGGCAACCCACTTCGGTGTTCTTGCCTGGAGAATCCCAGGGACGGGGGAGCCTGGTGGGCTGCCGTCTATGAGGTCGCACAGAGTCGAACAGGACTGAAGCGACTTAGCAGCAGCAGCAGCAGCAGCAGCATGTCGTATGTCTCTTGGACCTTGTACTAATTCATGCCTTTTCACCAAAACTTGAAACAAACATGCATTTATCTCTCTCTTTTTCTTTAAACTGCCACTTGCAAAGATCAATTTTATTCTCTACTTAGGAAAACAAATGACTCTCTTTCCCTAAAATTCCTTCTCTGAAATGGAATGTAGACCCAGCAGCCACTGTGAATCTGTTTTATTTTTCCCTTGTGTTATATAAAGCAAGGAAGGCATTTTAGCCCCTTTAAGGAGACACTGGCCTGGGGTAAATAACAATTTAGTCCAGGTGGGTAGAAAAGAATTCTTATGACATTCTTTTCATCGGCTCCATGTGTAACCTCCAAGCAGGAGGTCAGGCAGTAAAACATTTGAGTGAACTGGTGAAATGTTTTGTATTTATTTACAAGGCTCTTACTCACAAGACTGATCCCAATAAACTCAACAAGTCAAAGTGATGGAGGGAAGTATATGAGGCATGCAGAACAGTAAAAGTGGGGAGGGGACAGGGGTCTTCAGGCTGACTACATTTAGCCTGCCCTTCTGTTCCCGCTGCGGAATGATGGCCGGCAGGGTCTCTGGTGCAGTGGTCATGGGTGAATTTGATGAAGAATGCAGTTATACCCATTCTGTCCCCACCTGCTGCTGAACTGCTTGACAGTTTGCTTTTAAGTTTCCAGACATCTTGAAGTAGTTGAATTCTCTTTTGCAAAAATCCTCAATTTTTTTTTTAACCTTCTCTATCCCAAGTCTGTCTGTCTTTGTTCCTAGGGTATTCTGCATTTTCTGTGCTGCTGGGGTTGATGACTTGATCTCATTGCTTATTACAGCCTGATTTAAAGCAAAAGCATTCACATACCTTCTTTTGGAAAAAAATCCATTTATTTTTGGCTGTGCTGGGTCTTCCTTGCCACACTAAGGCTTCTTCTAGCCACAGCTCGGGGACGTCTCCCTCGTTGCAGCGTGCGGGCTTCTCGTTGCGGTGGGTTCCCTTGTTGCAGGGCACAGGCTCTGGAGCTCAAACTCAGGAGTGGTGGTGCTTGGGCTTAGTTGCCCTGCAGCGTGTGGAATCTTCCCAGAGCAGGAACTGAAGCCGTGTTCATTGCATTGGCAGGTGGATTCTTAACCGCTCGACCACCAGGGAAGTCCCCAGATCCTTCTAAGTTCTGTCATTTAATGTTACTGTATTTTCAAAAAATTGTTTGGATGTACTTGTAGATTGTTCAGAAAAGGGAAGTGGACAGTGCCTCTAGATAAGCAGTCCCTAACATTTTCTACCCAGAAGGCTGATCACATAGTGAGCTCTGGGGTCATAGATGCATCCTCCTTGTCTTTCTTGCAGCCTGTTCACATTTTGTCATGGCAGGGCCGCCAAATGATGGGCAAGGCTGTAATCCATACCTGACAGCTCTGCTTTCTTTATCTCAAAAGATTTCATGAGGTGGGAGGGTTCAACTCTTTTTGAATGTTAATAATCCAAATTAATGTGAAAGAACCTTCATTTTATATGCTACTGGAAAAACAGTGGAGACAAGCATTTCTCTCACCCAGCAGAAGTCTAGGCAGGATAGATATAATGAGTAAATTAGAACAATTAAGTGTTAGCCTGCTAGACAAATAAGAGTGCTTTGGTATCTGGAATAAGATTTTGCCAGTTTTGGATGTTTCTTTTTTCAAACTGACTCTGGAATATATTAATGAATATTTGGCAATTACTTCAGTATTTTATGGACCAGCAAACAATTGAGGACTGACTGTGTTGTGGGTTTGGTACAGGGACTATGAAAATGAGTAAGGTGCTCCTAGCTGGAGTGGGGATGGAGAAAAGACCAGAATCAGCTAATTTTACTAGAATGGTAAGAACCTGGTACAGGAATGCAATTGATGCTGCTCTCAGAACACGCTTCCCACTTGCTTCTTGAGAGATTTTTTTAAAAATTTATTTTTAATTGGATGATAATTGCTTTACAATATTGTGTTGGTTTCTGACATACATCAACATGAATCAGTCATAGGTATACATATGTCCCCTCCCTCATGAACCTCCCTCCCACCTCGCACACCATCCCACCCCTCTAGGTTGTAATTTTTTTTTTTTTTTTCATTTAGCAGGGGAGTAGTTTACAGCAACCATTTCTGGAATATGAAATAGAATATAGGCCAGGCATTCTTAGGACATTTTTATCAGGTTACCATTTGTTTTATTTTGTTGTTTGTAGTTTAGCTTTTTCATTTTTCCTTTTTGCTTCACTGTAGTTGATTCTAACTTAAAATAGAATGCAAAGTGTTGTCTTTAGAGGTAGAGCAGGTAACAGACAACTCTATCATTTCCTTATATTTTTTCCCCACTTGGATCCAGCTGATCCTTGTGTCCAGTGGGATTTTAGTTGATTTAGATGCTGTCTCTTGAGCCAGGAACTCAAGAGAAACCATAGGAATCTATTTTTGAAGCTTCATCCTCTCTGTATGAATAAATTACTTATCATTATCTACTGCTTTTTATTCTTTGTGAAAGAAATGAAAAGAGAACTGGAGGCAGGGAGAGAAAAAAAGGAAAGCAAAGAGACTTATAATATATGCAAAACTTATAATAAAATCCTCTAAAGAAGGAACTTAAAATTCATCATCTATAATAATGGATAATGGAGAAGAGTAGTGTTCTAGACAAAAGAACTTATATTTGGAATAGGTCATGTAATACAGCATTTACTCCATTTAATGACTTTTATGAACAAAGGGCTTCCCTGGTGGCTCAGACGGTAAAGAATGCGCCTGTAATGCGGGAGACCTGGGTTCCCTCCCTGAGTTGGGAAGAATACTGGAGTGGGCATGGCAACCCACTCCAGTATTCTTGCCTGGAGAATTCCATGGACAGAGGAGCTTGGCTGCAGTCCATGGGGTCACAAGGAGTCAGTCGTGACTAAGTGACTAAGCACAGCACATGAACAAAGAAGTGAAATAAAATATTGTTGTCTTGGGAAATAATTTAGCAAATTCTAAAGGAGATTGTCCTGAATCTGGCTGGGGCATCTTTTATTAGTCCTGGCGAAGAGAGGCTACTGTCTTGGATATGCTGGGGTCATCTTTTCACTGGGTCGAAATCTCTCTAACATTTCTTCATGACATCAGTTCAGTTCAGTTCAGTCGCTCAGTCGTGTCCAACTCTTTGCGACCCCATGAATTGCAGCGCGCCAGGCCTCCCTGTCCGCCACCATCTTCCGGAGTTCACTCAAACTCATGTCCATCGAGTAGGTGATGCCATCCAGCCATCTCATCCTCTGTCGTCCCCTTCTCCTCCTGCCCCCAATCCTTCCCAGCATCAGGGTCTTTTCCAATGAGTCAACTCTTCGCATGAGGGGGCCAAAGTACTGGAGTATCAGCTTTAGCATCCTTCCTTCCAATGAACACCAATGGACTGGCTGGATCTCCTTGCAGTCCAAGGGACTCTCAAGAGTCTTCTCCAACACCACACTTCAAAAGCATCAATTCTTCGGTGCCCAGCCTTCTTCACAGTCCAACTCTCACATCCATACCTGACCACTGGAAAAACCATAGCCTTGACTAGACGGACCTTTGTTGGCAAAGTAATGTCTCTGCTTTTCAATATGCTATCTAGGTTGGTCATAACTTTCCTTCCAAGGAGTAAGCGTCTTTTAACTTCATGGCTGCAGTCACCATCTGCAGTGATTTTGGAGCCCCCCAAAATAAAGTCTCACATTGTTTCCACTGTTTCCCCATCTATTTCCCATGAAGTGATGGGACCAGATGCCATGATCTTTGTTTTCTGAATGTTGAGCTTTAAGCCAACTTTTTCACTCTCCTCTTTTCTCTATTCTCCCCCCAAATGATAATTTTATCCTTGGGAAAAGAAGTCCATCATGGCTGGGTTTTCAGGTCCCTCTTTGATGGACACTTATTGTTTACTGTGTGCTAGGTGAAGTCACCATGATAGTTGAGGGATTGTGAGAAGAAAACAGTATAATTCCTTTTTTAGAGACTTTTATTAAAGTTTTAGATGTTTTAAGCCTCTTTTCGTCCCTCTCCTTGCCTTCAGTTTTTGTTTTCTTTTTGTTTGTTTTTATTGTTTTAAAATACTCATTTATTTATGGCTGCACAGGTCTTCCTGGCTACATTTGGGCTTCTTCTACACTTGTGGCTCGGGGGCTACTCCCTAGTTGCAGTGTGGTGGCTTCTTATTGAAGCGGCTTCTCTTGTTGCAGAGCGTAGGCTCCAGGGCTTTTGGGCTTCAGTAGTTGTGGTGCATATGTTCAGTTGCTCGGCATGAAGAATCTTCTCAGGTTCTAGAGATTAAACCCATGTCCCCTGCCTTGGCAGGTAGATTCTTAACCACTGGACCGCTGCTGCTGCTGCTGCTGCTGAGTCGCTTCAGGCGTGTCCGACTCTGTGCGACCCCATAGCCGGCAGCCCATGAGGCTCCCCCGTCCCTGGGATTCTCCAGGCAAGAACACTGGAGTGGGTTGCCATTTCCTTCCCAATGCATGAAAGTGAAAAGTGAAAGGGAAGTAGCTCAGTCGTGTCCGACTCTTAGCGACCCCATGGACTGTAGCCCACCAGGCTTCTCCATCCATGGGATGTTCCAGGCAAGAGTGCTGGAGTGGGGTGCCATTGCCTTCTCTAGTGGACCGCTGGGGAAGTCCTATTTGTTTGTGTTTGTTTTGTTTCCCTTTCCGTTTTATCTGAGAAGAAAGATTTGTTTCACCTTGCTGGTGTATTCTTGCATCTGTTCATTTATGGCTCCTGGTTAGTGCTATCATAAGATTTTCAGATGTGTGTGTGGTTGAGTGACATTTCTTTCCTGAACTGTTTTCTCCATTTTTCTGAGGAAGGCTGGTAACCTGTCCTAGCAGCAGCATTTCTCAAGCATCTTCAGATTCAGCCTTTGGGCTGACTTTTGTCTTAACTAGGCTTAATCTTCATGGCTGGTGTTCCGTTGAGATGTAGTTGAGGAAGAGGTCTCCTTCTCCATCTAGGGTCCTTAGGATCTGGTGCAGTAATGAGTTAGGAAGACACTGCTGAACTCAGCATACAATAGTGTTGTAATGGACGCCTACAATTTGGGGAGGAACTTTTACAGTGCACCTGCCAGGCTTTCACAGAACCAAGGTAGAAAGAAGACACGCAGGGTTGATGATTGCTTAATAAATGCCATGAAGACATGATGCTTAGAGGCAGAACTGATTGAATTTGCCTGGATGACATGAGGCAATCAGCAGAAGAAAGAGGTGGGTCAGGAGGAATGAGTAGGATGTATTTGTTGGGAACAGAAAGAATGTCTCCAGGAAGAGAGAAAACAGGAGCTGAAAGACTGGTAGAGTGTGGATACCTTCCAATGCAGGGCATATTCAGGAAGCCAGGAGTCCAGAATGTGTTTTTCTTAGGGTAAGTAGGGTGAGGTGGGATGGGAAATGGAAATTGCTTTCAGTCTGAGTTTTGATGGTAACCCAAGAATTGTGTATGACTTTTCTCTTTGGAAAGATACGAATTTTCCTGGATGGGCCCTTTAGGACTTGCCAGTGTCACTGACTTTTTTTTTTTTTCCCCCTTGTTTCCAAGTCAATCCTTTGTTTTCAAACATAAATTGCCTATCTATTTCCATTTGATTCTGTCCCCGGAGAAACTACATATTTACAGTCCTGGTAGCAATGTGGATTGCCTGGGTAAGCTTTTAGGAGTAGGTAACGTCAAACATACTTTACCAAAGCACATTTTGTATTTGTCTTGCTCTGGTGATAATCTGGCAAGAATGATGGCCAGCCGGAAAGTCAGCATATCTTAATAAACCATCTGTTTTACAGGAATGCTGGGGTTCTGGCAAAGGTCATATCTGTCTGGCATACATTTTATAGTGATGACTCTTTTGAACTTGTTTGGGTGGCGACAGAAGTGTGTGTCTCCGGTGACGGTCGTCCTTGCAAAGGGTAGTCTGAAGTGTTGTGAGTTACTCTTCAGTTGGTATGCATCCCTCAGCCTCTCACACCGTGAGCCTGAAAAACCAAACAAAAAGCATCATAGGGAAATTATTTCTACCATTTCACTACTGTGGCGTCAGAAGTGGGTAGTAGCGAAGGGTGAAGAAACTGGAGAGATTGCGTGTCCTCTCTTTTTATTTGGCTGCACCAGATTGTGGCCATGGCCCTTGGGACCTTCAGTCTTTGTTGCGGCACGTGGGATCTAGTTCTCCAGCCAGGGATCCAGCCTGGGCCCCCGGCACTGAGAGTGTGGGCTGTTGGTCACTGGACCGCCAGGGATGTCCCTGTGTGTAGTTTTGTGACTGGGTTTGTCAGCTGTGCGTGTGCCAATGTGTGTGTGCGCAGTCACTCAACCGTGTCCAACTCTCTGAGACCCCATGGACTGTAGCCCACCAGGCTCCTCTATCCATGGGATTTCCCAGCCAAGAATACTGGAGTGGGTTGCCGTTTCCTACGAAGGGGATCTTCCCAACCCAGGGACTGGACCCGCGTCTGTTGTGTCTTCTGCAGAGGCGGGTGGATTCTTTACACTGTGCCACCTGGGAAGCCCGAGTGTGCCAATAGGGGGATTTCCCTTGAGAACGTGGGCACAGGGTAAGGCCTGCTCCTCTGAGATGAGGTGGAGATGTACTTCCTGCTTTTGTGGTTTGGCAGGAGGGGTTCAGGAGAATGATACCCAGATACCGGGAGTTTCTTTAAAAAGTTGGCTACCACCCTCTTTATCAGATATAGGACAAGGCCTAGTGAGAGTATCAGGCCAATTGCAGTTTAGCCAGAAAAGCCATATTTGCCAAGTGTTACTGTTCCAAGGGCAGTGATATAGCAAGACATTTCCGGAGAGAGGGAAGGAAAGAGGAAATTCCCTGTTAGGGGATTAAAAATGGAGAGAATATGCTGAAGGCAGTTTCTAAAAACTCACATAGTGTATACGTTTTTTTATTGCCTTTTAATCCCTGAGGTAAGGCTCTTTCTGCTTAGGGAGGGATCTTGCTGCACTCTTGAAGAGCTGACTGTTGAGAAGGCATTGAAGGGATGCCATTCCCTGGGCACGCTGTCATTTTGATGAGGTGGGAGATGTGTTGGGAGGAAAGGGTTCTTTTCTTGCTAATTCTCCCTCTCCATGGTGGAGAGAGAGCTCTGGTTGACTGGAGGGGAGTCACTGCCAGGAGACTCAACAGGGTTACGAGGGCTCCTGCTCAGGATGGGACTTACCCAGACGCCACTAGGGCCTTCTCTGGTCCTCAGGCTGAGCTTGGGATGCTGCCGTGTGAGGCCCTGAGGGTGCACAGCTTGTCTCTTTTGGAGTCTTGAGTGTGTGGCCTTGTGCACAGTGCAGTGGATGTGGGGGGTGGTGACTGCTGGATCAAATGATGGAGCAGACATACGTTGGTATTTCATCACACTCCCAGCTTTGCTCACCTGGGGGGCTTGTTAAAACTAGTTTCCTGCTGGGAGTTCCCTGGTGGCCTGGTGCTTAGGATTCCAGGCTTTCACTGCCACGGCCTGGATTCAATCCCCAGTCAGGGAACTGAGATTCTGAAAATTATGCTTATCAGCCAGGAAAAAAAAAAGAAAACCAAAAAAGTAGGTTCCTGCAAGGAACCCTGGACATGGGGAATCACACTCTTTAGTGAAGCCTTGGAATGTGCATAACAAATTCCTTAGGTGGCTTTTTACTTGGGAAATTGCCTATCTGCAACAGCTCTAAGTTCATTTTGTAGCTTGGAAAAGGCTTTCCCCCAATTATCCAGCTGTGGGGAAGGGATATGAGTGGCCCAGAGTGGTTCTGATATATCAACAGGACTCATGTGCCGCACATTCTAAACTCAGGGTCAGCTGATGATATTTTGCAGAGAGCTTGGGAGTCTATTTCAGGAGCTGGGTTTATTGCCCTTTAAAACGTGGTATTTTCCCCTGTTTAAGAACAATTTAAGACTGTTAATTTGCTCCCTGGGGTTACAGGTTGAATATGCTTGCTGTTCTGGAATTTGTAGCCTGGGCTTGGCCAGATGGTAAAAGACCACCTGATTTTCCTAAGTCAACTCTCAAAATTATCTTCCTGAATATTCATTGGAAAAACTGATGCTGAAGTGCCAATACTTTGGCCACCTGATGCAAAGAACTAATTCATTAGAAAAGACTCTGATGCTGGGAAAGATTGAAGGTGGGAGGAGAAGGGGTTGACAAGGGATGAGATGGGTGGATGGCCTCACCGACTCAATGGACATGAGCTTTATCAGACTCCAGAAGTTGGTGGTGATGGACAGGGAAGCCTGGCACGCTGCAGTCTTTGCAGTGGTAGCAAAGAGTCTGACACGACTGAGTAACTGAACTGATAAAATAAAAACAGGAGAGAAAAGAGAAAATTGTTGGCCTAGGAGTGGTGCAGGGGAGGAGTCTTTCACAACTGGATGGGTCCTAGAATTTCCTGCGTGTTTTAGTTGTTTTCCTTGCCATAATAAGGATGGTGATGGTGACGAGAGTAATAACAAACACACACACACACAATAAAAATAGCAAGTATTTAACGAGGACTTACTCTGTGCCAAGCATCGTGCTCAATGCTTTGCATACCTTGTCTCATCTAATTTCTGTGCCAATCCTATGAAGTAAACATTCACACTTCATTTTACAGATGAGGCAACTGAGGTAGAGTGATTAGCTCAAGCTGCGTAGCTAGTGGTGGCAGACATGGAATTCAGACTCTGTGCAGTCTGACTTCAGGTGCAGAATCCAGCGCAGAGTATAGACCGTGCCTCTAGGGCGAGGCAGGAATGGAGGGAGCGCAGCTGCAGGCACACGGGGAGCGGAGGGGACCGCAGCCGAGCCAGAGTCCTTGCCCGGTCAATGCAGGAGCCCCTGCGGTCCCACCTCCTTCCTGCTAGGCTGAACTTCAGGCCATTGCCATCAAATTTCTTGTTTTTTCATGAGCTGATGGTATCTGTATTTTGGGGTGAGATATCTTGGTTTTTGGGCTTTTCAGGTGGCAGTAGTGGTACTTAAAGAACCTGCCTGCCAGTGCAGGAGACGTAAGAGACCTGGGTTCGATCCCTGACTTGCGAAGATCCCCTGGAGGAGGGCATGTCAACCCGCTCCAGTATTCTTGCTGGAGAATCCCATGGACGTATGAGCCTGGTGGCCTACAGTCCATAGGGTCACGAAGAGTCAGACCTGACTGAAGTGACTTAGCACACACACACATCTTGGTTTTTACATAGGGGCAACAAATTCGGATTCTAAAATAAAAGTATCTGGGCCAAACAGAACAACAGAATGTAAACAAGGTCTTTAATCTGTTCTGTGTACTGCCGTATCCACAGCTTTAAGAACAGTGCCTGGCATATAGGAGGTAAAGAAGGAGAAGTTGAAGTGACTGTGAACTTTCTGTTTTTCCCCAGAAAACTGAACCATCTTATAGTGGCAGAGCTTAGTGTATTTAGAAAGGATGGGTAAACTGAAGTAGCCACATAAGAAATGTAAATGAATGATCTTTCCTTGGGCTGCATTGCTAGTTGGTAATGATTGAATTTGATGGAATCAACGTGGTGAAGTGTTAGACGCTCAGTCATGTCCTGCTCTTTGCAACCCCATGGTCTGTAGCCCACCAGGCTCCTCTGTCCATGGAATTTTCCAGGTAAGATTACTGGAGTGGGTTACCATGCCCTCCTCCGGGGGATCTTCCTGACCCAGGGATCAAACTCGGGTCTCTTGCATTGCAGGCGAATTCTTTACTGTGAAAATAGTGGTAAAGTCTAAAACTCTCAAATCCCAGAGAAGACTAAATTTAAGTCTGTGACAGCTAATTTGTAGTTTCAGGGTTAAAAGGTGTTATGTACACCTGTTGAGATTTTCATTCCTTAATTTAATATTACAGAGTGAACCTCTCCTGACTCAGGATTAATTGAAAAAAGGTACATATGTTAAGAGGTCTTAACTTCTGAGATGTTCTTTATTGATAGAGTGTTGCTGTGGGATTAACCATATCTGCAGCCTTAGAAACAGGAGGCATTCCTGCCTTTTCACTGTCTGGTTCACAGACGTGAAGGCTGGGAAGGATTGTCAGGGCTTTTGTGAGGCAGTCGGTTAATGGTTAACTCCTGCAACATGCCAGACATAACACCTAATCTTTGATGAGACCTACAGCTCAGAATGACTAATGGTTAACCATTCCTTACCTTTGACTCAGACCATCTACCATCCATAGTTTGTTCTCTTAAATATGTGAGACTGTGAAGGGTTTTTTCTTTCTTTCGCAAATAAAATTTACATCGCACAGACATTTTATGACTCATTCCTTGCAAAGAAAGCAGGTGCTATCTATGAATAGTTTGGTGTTTTTTTCGGGACTAGCAGAATGAGTGCTTCTGAGTTTTCATTTAACTCTATCACAGCTGTGTAGCTAGAGATCCATCTCCAAGGGTCCTTCCTCAGTGCAAAATATGAAAAAAAAATAGTGCTGGTGTGAGCAGATGTGTCTTTTTGTCTGCTATGCCGCGTATGACGGTGAGACTTTCTTATTGACGGTGACCAGTCATCTGGACTGAAAAAGGTGAAAAATAAAAGCAAACAGAGAAAGACAGGGAAGCCTGGCATGCTGTAGGGTCACAAAGAATCGGATGCGACTTAGCTACTGAGCAACAATAGCAAAGGAGCAAAGAGAAGTTCGAGGCCTCCGTCTCCTCACAGGGGTTTTTGAATTGGGTTGGACAAGGAGTCAGCCCTCTCGCTGCTGGTTAATGAGCGGTGGGCACCAGACAGAATGCCTGTTCCATGATGAGTTTCAGATCTACCATGTATTATGTCCAGTGGAAGCTTTTGGTGCTCTTGCCTGCTTAAGAGCAATCTATAAACATTAGAAAGAGTCTTTATCTTTAAAATGAAAAAATGACCCTGGGCTGAAAATTAGTTTTGGCCAGTTCTGAGAAGTTGATCTTTAGTGGTGTTAATGGTTCCATACTCAGTATCATCAGGGTCCTGGTTTCCTTTCTTAGTAACCTTTCTAAGCAGTTGTTCTTGATTTCCTTTCTGCAGTTTGCGTGCTGTCTGAGCCGAGGATGCATGGCTGTCATGACCAGCGTCTGTCTGGCTTGGATTTACCCCTGAGAGCTCATTGTCATGTCGTGTGCTCAGTTGTGTCCAAACCTTTGCGACCCTGTGGACTGTAGCCACCAGGCTCCTCTGTCCTTGGGATTTCCCAGGCAAGAATACCGGAGCGGGTTGCCATTTCCTCCTCCAGGGGATCTTCCCCACCCAGGGATCACACCTGTGTCTCCTGTATCTCCTGCATTATAGGCAGATTCTTTACTTGCTGAGGCATTGAGAAAGCCCTTAGTTACTGAGTTCCTTGTAAATGTGTTCTAAACTGGCAGTTCAGTCCAGGTTGGAATGTATTTTGTTTATTACAAACTCTTAAAAGAGAGAGACTGGGCATGCTTGCCTTTGTAGGTAATGGTTTTTGAGAAAGTTCTGCGGGCTGGCTGCATCTCACATTCAGACTTTGGTTCCATGCAGATGCTGGCAGCCCCACCTCACCTTGGACCCTGTCTTTGCAGAGGGTCTGGCCATCTCCTAATGGCCACAGGGCATATTTCTCAGTTCTCATCTGATGTGACCTTTCTTTGGGATTTGACATGGACCTGGGCTGCCTCCTTGAAGCGTTACCTTCTTGGGCCCCGGTGATGTTTCTCCTCCCCTGGGTGTTCCCTGTCACTGTCCTTTGGGGTTCTTCTCTGCTGCTTAGCTGTGAGTGCAGGTGTGGTCCAGCAAGTGACCTCTGTTCTCCTGTCACTGATTTCCAGGTTTGACTGTAACTCTTCTCTCTGTCTTCAGGGCAGCCACGTTCCAGCTGCCCCTGGATTTTCCATGGGATTGACTGCAAATATCAAACTCAGAGTGTCACACACATGCATTTACTTTTTCCTGAAACCTCTTCTTTTTACCATATTCCCACTCTTGGGCGTGGTGTCGCCTCCTGTCGAGTTAAATGCACTAGAGACTCAAGTCAACCTCATTCACCCTCAGTGTGTGTAATACCAAACCCTTTTCCTTACTCTAAAGTTGTATTTTTCTTCAAACTGAGCTGATTCTACTGTCCTTCAGAGATAGTCTGTACCTTTCCTCGTGCAGACAGATTCCCCAGGACTCTTGACCTATTCCATTAGTGTAATAAATCTTGTTTACCTGTTTGTCTCCCCTTTGATGGATGGAACTCAGCCATCTTCAAGCAGAATAGTACCTTGGAACTATGTAGTCTAGTGGAAGTGTGTGAATTCTATTCCATGGCTGATGGGTGTGCGACCTTTTACGTTCAGAGTTGGGGCTGGAATATCAGGCTGTGGACTTCCTGCTTCTGAGAACCCTGTTTCTGTGATGCCTGTCATTTGGGTGCTTTAAGTTGGGTGTGACAGTTATGGAGGTGATAGAGGGCAGGAGGCAGTTTTGGTTCCGTGGGAAGAATACAGACTTCCAGAACATTGCCCTAAGGATCAGGTAAGACTCATGCATCAGGAGCTCCCAATGAGAAGCAGGTTCTCAGCCGTAATAGGTTTTGGGCAGCTCTCCACTGCCAGGGCTGGGCAAAATGCTTGCATGCAGCAACTGAGAGAAATGGTCTTTGGCTAAATGGCAATTGACCGGAGTCACAATCCTCGCATATTTCCTCACCCCTCCAATGTAAGTAGGAAGGTCATCTCAGAGGTGGGGCTCAGGTGAAGGCAGTGGCTGTGCTTCATGTTCTGCAATGTCAGTTGAAAGACTTCAGTCTTAAGTTGACTCTCCCTCATTTCTAGAATTGCTGCTGCTGCTGTTAAGTCGCTTCAGTCGTGTCCGACTCTGTGCGACCCCATAGACGGCAGCCCACCAGGCTCCCCATCCCTGGGATTCTCCAGGCAAGAACACAGGAGTGGGTTGCCATTTCCTTCTCCAATGCATGAAAGTGAAAAGTGAAAGTCAAGTCGCTCAGTCGTGTCCGACTCTAATTGGGAAGGGGTGACATCACTGATGGCATTCTAATGACCGTTTCCTACTTCTGCATTTGGGGCAAGGTACCTGACTTCCCTGACTATTTCTCAAACTTCCTCAGAACAAGAAAGTTCTGTATTCAAAATGGGTAGAGTCCCAGACAGCTTACTAAAAAGCAGAGACATTACTTTGCCGACAAAGTTCTGTCTAGTCAAAGCTATGGTTTTTCCACTTGTCATGGATGGATGTGAGAGTTGGACTGTAAAAAAAAGGCTGAATGTCGAAGAACTGATGCTTATGAACTGGGTGTTGGAGAAGACTCTTGAGAGTCCTTTGGCCTGCACGGAGATCAAACCAATCCATCCTAAAGTAAATCAACTCTGAATATTCATTGGAAAGACTGATGCTGAAGCTGAAGCTCCAATACTTTGGCTACCTGATGTGAAGAGCTGACTCATTGGAAAGGACCCTGGTGCTGGGAAAGATTGAAGGCGGGAGGAGAAGGGGAAGACAGAGGATGAGAGGGTTGGATGGCATCACTGACTCAATGGAGATGAATTTGAGCAAGCTCTGGGCGATCGTGAAGGACAGGGAAGCCTGGCGTGCTGCAGTCCCTGAGGTGGGAAAGAGTCAGACGTGACTGAGCAACTGAACAAAAGCAAAGAGTCCCAGAAACCAGCCGTTGCCCTAGGCTTGTCCTTATTGGGAAGGCTCAGAGACCCAACTGTAAGCTAAGATAAATAAGTAAAAAGACATAAGGCAACCTTGTTGAAGTAGGTGTGTCAGGTATGTTTGCTCTCAGACAGATAGAAATATTTTATATGCAGATAAAATTAAACAACACATAATTATTGCTGATGTTAGTCTCTCCTCTTCCTGCAGCTAAATATGTCACGTGATTTTTGCTGATCACCTCAACTACAAATTTCAATAACATCTCATTAGATTTTTTTTGCCTTATTAGAAAACTTGAAGGGAAGTCTGGTTACAGCCTATGTAAATAATTGATACAGGAATGATAGCACTGTTTCGTCTGTGTATTCCACGTGCACACTTTCTGTGAGGTTTTTTAGCATTACACTGTTAGGAGCACAGGGCTACATATAAAGGTGTTGCCCTTTGCTTTGAGAGGAAAGAATGAGCCCCTGGGGAGTCGGTGGAAATATAACAGTTCTAAACCAAAGTTTGAAGTGACAGTGCAATGCCGGATTTTATTTTTCTGCTCCTTAAAGTCTATTTTTAAAGTTTATCTTGTCTTGTAACTATATACCTGCATATTGGAGATAAGAATGGAAGAGGGGCAGCTGGCGATAAATTTATGACTGTGTTTACATAAGCTCTAGTCTTCTGATTACAGAGGTATGTCAAAGAAGTCATGCCTGAAATGTCTTGCAACATCTTTCTCCATGCCAACCCCAATACTGGGTGTAAGTTTAGGTCAGATTACCTCTTATGTATTGTTGGAGATTATTTTGAAGATGTAATGAGTTATTTCTTACAAAATATTTAGAATAGTGTCATAGAAAACCCTAAATAGTGCTTGCCATCTTATTGTTAATGCTATTGTTTATTTTTAACAAAATTGTATTTAAATCTTACTTTTAATTTAAAACTCAGAATTCCTCTGTTAATTGGGTTTTGGGTTTTTTTTTTGGTTGAAATTTTCTTTTGAGATCCTTTGTTTACTTTTATAGAGTTAGGCTACAAAACAAACTAATAATATATATTACCAGTAATATGCTTTAAAAAGTTTTAAATTGAAGCATAGTTGATTTACAATATTGTGTTAGTTTCTGGTATACAGCAAAGTGATTCAGTTATACATATACATATATTCTTTTTTCATATTCTTTTTCACTGTAGGTTATTATAAGATATTGAATATAGTTCCCTGTGCTATACAGTAAGATCTTGTTGTTCATCTGTTTTATGTACAGTCATTATTAGGTTTTTAAAATTACAAATTTCAACAAAGTCTCATCTGATCTTTCTACTATCTTGTTAAAAAACTAATGGTCATCTGGTTACCTCCTATGTGAATAATTGGTGTGAGTGATGACACTGTTTCATTTATGTTTTCCACACACACATTTTCTGTGATACTGTTACTTTTAACATTGCTGTGTTATGTTTCATTATGGAACACTTCCACACAATCAAATATCTCTGCCTTTGTTTTTCATAATTTCTTCTAATTTTTAGACCCTCAAATATTTCCCCCAAAGCTTAGATTAAAATGCCTATCCTTCTCCTTAGCTTTTAAATGATGAAAACGTTTAATTAATATAAATTATTTTTCAGTTCCCATATTTTTCTTGTTTAATTCTTATTCCTTTGTGAGTTGTGTTGTAGCAAGAGGAGGCTTATCTTGCCCTTGGGAAAGCAGGCTTATAAAGTGTCCATCATTTGCCTGCCTAGTAAGAAAGGGAACTGAATTAAACTCAGATCTCTGTCTCTAAAGCCCAGACTCTTAACCAACATAATAAGAACATGTCATAATAACAGTTGCTCTTAAAATTGAGTATATGGCATGGAAAATGGCTTTAAGTTAATTTTTCTCTATATTACACCTGGTGATCCCAGTTCATTTTCTTAAGTGTTTGTTAAGCTCCTGATATGTTCCACGCACAGTGTTAGGTAGAAGTTCAACAGGGATAAATATAAATAGTGTCCCTTCTTGAAGAGTTTATAGCTTCTTGTTCATAGAATTTTTATGGTGTTTTTACTGATTAAATTTTCTGTTTAATTGGCTCTCTTCTGGTTTCTGAGACCATAATATTATTATCACACTGTAATACTGTTAAAATATGAAAAGAAATTTTAACATTTTTGCCCAGTTCTGCCAGATGAATCTCAATTATTTGCCATGATATTCCTTGAACTTTGGTATTGATTTAAAACTGCACAGCCTATCAATTAGAATACATTTTAATCTTTACTATAGTTAGTTTTCTCTAACTACTCTTGAGCATGGTTAAATCCTTCATTGTTAGGGTCTGACAGCTTCTCAGAGGTTTTCCTTCGTCTTTCCTCTAAGGTTCACACTCGATCTCTGGAATGAATATATGTTTTCCTCATATTCATAACGCGAGGATCTAAGGCACCACATGCCCTACAGATGTGGTCGTTCCAGGCCAGAGCCGTCCTGGCTGGCTTTAGGTTGCTTTCAGACTTTCTTATAAAGACCCTAGATCGGCTGTAACAAGTTATCCCTTCATCTGCTCCTGTGATAACCGAGGTTCCTTACTGACCTGGAAATCTGGTGAGACCAGTAATGAACTGATGGCTGGACATTCATTTCTGCCTGTCCCTCGGTGGTCCTGACAGCGTCAGGATCTTGTACTTCTCGAGAGATTTATTCAGTGAACACTGTATCCCGAAAGCCACTTGTCTTCAAGCCACTTATATTAGGAACCATCTCTTGTCATTTACTGAGATGGAGAAGGGCTTCCCTGGTGGCTCAGATGGTGGCTCATTAATGAGATGGAAAAAGATGGTATTCCTGCAGGGGTGGCTCTGATTATGAGAGCCCGCAAGTAGAGAGTGCTCAGGAGAGGTAAAGTTGAACCGTATGGAAGAGCGTGGGAAGTTGGGGGTGTTTGAACAAAATTGGACCCTCCTTGGGTATGTTGTAAAGGAAACTGCAGATTTGGCTGGCCAGGGAGTGAGGCAGATCTATGGTGCCTTTTAATTGGGAAGCTGAGTCGTGACTCTGCCCTTTTGTTCCAGGCTCCTAAAAATCAAGGTGTCTTTCATGATGGTCACAAATATACCAGCAACATGGATATGTAAGTAGATGGTACTGAGTTGGGAGAATGTTCTTCAGAGAACTTTTGTGCTTGGGCACATCCATGCTGGTGTCTTGGAATTAAGTATAAAGCCGAGATGCCCTCGGCTGGAATTGTGACTCGTTGCCTTCCGTGAGAAAATGTCACACGGAGTTGCGGGCAGACACTGGCAGGTCGGACTGTTTGCCCTTTCCCTCCTCAAGTGGCTGGTGCATTTGTGTCCCCAGGAGCAAGAGTTCCTGTAGGATATGCAGTGGCTTTTGAAGTTGAGCTTCCTGTAATAGGAAGAGTGTTTTCTGTATTTGGAGACAAACGGAACTGAATATTATTTTCCTTTTAGGAGTTGTCTTATAGTCATTTTTTGAAATTTGAATTAGAAGTCATATAAAAACCCGGGTTCCATCCCTGGGTCAGGAAGGTCCCCTGGAGAAGGGAATGGCTACCCACTTCAATATTCTTGCCTGGAGAAGTCTATAGACAGAGGAGGCTTGAAGACCACAATCCATGGGGTCACAAGGAATAGACACAACTGAGCGACTAACAGACATAACTCTCATAAACATAACTAACAACTTTACAGAGAGTTGACATATTAACCATTTAAAAAAATATGGTGACGGGAACTTTAGCAGACTTCCTGAGTTCACACAAATAGATAGTTTTACCATGTAAAGTGTTGGCTTTGACATTTTCTTTTGAGGGCAGAGATAAAGTGCATTAAATTTAAATTTAAAATCATATCTTTTAAACAATTTTTTGAAATGTTGCTTTATTTTTGGACACATACTAAGAGATGTGATCAGTGCTTCATGTAGCTCCTTTAAGAGGTAATAGTTTTAATGAAAATGTCAATCAGTTAATCTTTATGACTATTGAAGACCATTGCTACTGTCTCTTTATTAATTTTTATTTGAGTAATAATTATCATTGTAGAAATATAGGAAAAATTTTAAAGCAAAAAGTAAAAAATCACCAGCATCCTAGTACCCATGAGTAATCACTGTATGACCTGTCTTGTCCTTTTCTGTGTTGTGTGTGTGCACAGATATGTGCATTCCTGCATGTGTGCATGGGTATGTATGTGTTTTTAATTAAATTGGGAACAACATACTGATACAGTTTTATGTTCATCTTTTTTCACCCTGTCAGCAGCTGACAGTTTGGGGTATGTGTTCCCTGAACTATTTTTATGCACATGCATACACAATGTGAAATGTAAAGAAAGCTTTAAGAAAACAAATTAGAGACAACGTTAGGCTTTTGTTACTCAGAGATATGAGGTAATAGCTCCTTATCCTGTATGTATACATCCTGGTTCTTTTAAATGTTTGCACCATGTTCCATACAAAATTTCAGTTTTATCAAGTTTTCCCTATTATAAATAATGCTAAGGCAGACATCCTTTTACATAAATACATGTAGAATTTTGTAGGATAGATTCCTAGAAGTAGAATAACTGGGTTAAAGGTCATGCACACTTACATTTTCCCAGGTAGTGCCAAATTTCTCTTAAAAGGGTCTTACCTGTGTCTGTTCCAATAAGAAGCACTGTATCCTCATTGGCACCAAAAATGGTCAGTCTCTAATTTTTTTCCAACTTGAGAGTTAAAAAAAAAAAGACCACTTATGCTTAATTTACATAATTACATGTGTCTAATTTACATTTCCCTAATAATTTAGTGTGTTTGAATGTCTTCATATACTCCTTAGCCCTGTGTCTTTCAGTTATGTATTGCCCATTTTTCTAGTTTCTTATTGATTACTTATTGTTGATATTGACTTTTTGTCTGTTATATATGTTGCAAGTATTTTTTCCCCAGCAGGCCTTCTAACCTGCTTTATCTTTAGCCATGTAGGAATTTTAGATTATGTAATAAAATCTGATATGGTTTCTGAAGGTCAGGATCTTATTTAGGAAAGACCATACCTTCACATTTATAATGTATAAATTATACAGTTTTGTAACTTTAACATTTAATTTGAGCTAGATTGGTGGACTTCTACTATTCCTTTTCCCTGTAGATTAACCATGAAAACTGGTATATTTTTGTATGGAATTTTTATGATTTACCAAAGCAATTTTGTATAATAATAAACCAAGTTAAAACTGAATGATGGAAATTTACGTGTCCTAGATACATTTTTCTTGAGGATCTTCCAGTTTTTCTCTAGCTCCCATTTATTAATAGCTTGTCTTTTCAGACTGTGTTTTCTGTCAAATCATCTCCTTCTCCCAGTGAGTCCCAAAGTTTCATATGTAAATTAGATAGCCAGTGAGAACTTGCTGGATGTTGCAGGGAACCCAGGGCCGGTGCTCTGTGAAGACCTGAAGGGGTTGGGTGGGGGGTGCGGTTTGGGAGGGAGGGGGCTCATGTATGCCTGTGGTCGATTCATGTTGATATATTACAGAAACCATCCCAATTTTATAAAGTAATTATCCTCCAATTAAAATAAATAATTTAAAAAGATTGTGTTTTCCGGTTACTTTAGAGGTCCCAGGACTTGGGGCTGGGGGTCAGGGTGACTCAGAAGGTGTCACCAAGTCAGTTCTGCTTTCCTCTGTAATGTTTTATTTGAGAATGAAGATGTTGCTTTAAAAAAAGAAGCATACCTACTGATTTGCTAATGTGTTTGATGTTTGGGGAGCAGGGCAGGTAAAAGGAGCCTCTTTTTGCCTGGAGGGGTCCAGAGGGGCAGCACTTCCAGGACTTGGTGTTGATCCTGCATGCAGTCTGTGGCCTCTGGAGCGAGGATTCCTTGCCTCGGGGACCGGCGCTGAGCTCCCTGGGCGGGCCTGGGCTCAGCCTCACCCTGCTTCCAGCCCTATCCTGTTACAGTTATAAAGTATGTTCCACGGCTTGACCTTCTACTCTAGAACACTTTGCACGCTATTATTCCACATTTCCTCCTGAATACCTTTCTCATCTGTCCACCGGGATGTAGTTAAGCAGAAGCAATAAATACTTCAGAGCATAAATATTTTTGTTAAGCACCAAAGTGCTTTTCTAAATCTGTGAGCACAAAAGTGACATGGAAAATTACTGAGTGCATTCTAAGCTCCGGCCCAAGAATGCCAGGAGAGTTTTATTTTTATGTTTAGAAAAGAAACATGAAGTGGTGTTTGTCTGCAGGTGTGAAAAAAGTATTAAAATAGCATTTGCTAACTATGTTGTGAAGCTTTTTTCCTGCCCTATCTTAATTGGGTAAGTTCAGTCTTGTTTAAATATGTTTTCTGCTGGAGTAGATGGATGGCACAGTCTTTCTTATTTGGATTCCTTTGAGTTACTGCAGACTTTTTGACTCTTTAATTCTTACGCCTCACCTTAGTGTTAAGGTATGTTTTTCAGACATTAACAAATAAAGTTTAGTTGTTAGTGTCACCCTTCAAATTTATTTATTTCTTGAGTGCTTTTTCGTTTTTGTTTTTGGCTGCTCTATGAAGCTTGTGGGATCTTAGTTCTGTGAGCAGGGATTGAACCTGGGCCCTTGGCAGTGGGAGCACTGGGTCCGAACCACTGGACCACTGGGGAATTCCTTGAGTGCCAATTTTTTACCACCTTTCCTCTCGCTGTAATAGATATATTAATAGAAAACTCATGAGGGTTTATTTGTGGTCAGAATGCCCTAACTACTTTCTATATATTGTCTCATTTAATCTCTCATGGCGCTGGTGGTAAAGAGCCCACCCGGCCAATGCAGGAGATGTAAGAGACGCAGGTTTGACCCCTGGGTCTGGAAGATCCCCTGGAGATGGAAATGGCAACCCACTCCAGTATTCTTGCGTAGAGAATCCCATGGACAGAGGAGCCTGGTGGGCTACAGTCCATGGGGTCCCAAAGAGTTAGACACACCTGAAAAGACCCTGCGAAGTATAGTGACTATTATTTTTATCTGACAGATGAGAATATTGAGGTTCAGAGAAGTCAAGATAGTTTGCCTAAGATTTTACAGCTAGTTCAAACTCAAGCTTAGTATTCAAATTTAGGCCTTTCTCACATCACAGCCCAAGCTCTTAACTCTTAGTGAATGTCTTTAGATTTTTTTTCAGGATGCGTGTCCATCCTTTTCTGGCATGAGGCTAAGGAGAGGGAATCTCTTCATCACCAGTGATGGTCCCAGTTCTCAGACTGTCGTTGCTTGATCTAAAGTGAGTTGTTAAGTAACCTTCAAGATCTGTTTAGTTTTGTGAGCTGGACAAGAGAAATTCCGGGTCTTGTAGGCATCTCTTTCCTTTAGGTTCACTTGTGGTGAAGATGACACACCGTCATCGTTGCTAATTATACTTCATTCCTTCCTCCCCTTGAATCTTGTCAAGGAACAGAACCACCCACCCTCGCTTCCTTTCTTTCATCCAACAGTGCCGTGGTGACTCTTGGTCTTAAAATGGCAGGAGAGGCCATTCTTCCTTTAGATATGCAAGTATTTTGTCAGCTCTCATTCTCTCTGCCTTGCTCCTGTTCAGTTAAGAGCTTCTATGTGATCAGTTTCCTAGCATCATCTCTTTCTACTCCTACAGAAAAAAAAGCAACAACTCTAACTTCTTAGATGATAGAACACAGTGGAGCATATTGTTTTTTGATTAGCTCAGCAGGTGAAAGAGGTATATACAGAGTTTGCTCATATTTTGACCAGCAAACATTACAGGGTAGGTTATATGGCAGGAATCACCCACCTCTGTAACCTTGGGGACCGTCAGTAGGCTGCCAAGACCACTCCTGTAACATAAGGAGGAAGAGGAAGGCGCTGAAGATGGGAGAGAGGACGCTGGTGGAGCATCCCAGTAATTTTTTATTTGGTTGTCTTCATGTGAGTTGAGTGTCACTGGTTTAGAAGCTGTTCTTATTTTCTTTGATGCAATAAGAATGTGTTCTGTGTAAGCTCCTCTCAATATAATCATTCTGCCAATATTTCTGATTTGAGCAGCTTCTCATCCTATATGTGTGAACTGGTGTGTAGTGCTCTTGTATATAAAATAGGTCTGACACATGGGCCAGCAGATCAACTTAGAGCATCACCACTGATCTCACTGTGTCTCTGAGGAAATAAAAATGGTGTTTAAAAAGTAAATGTCTTAGTGTTCTGGTTTTTTAGACTAAGATCTACTGTAATAAATAAGCCTTTTGTTGGAGGAGGGTGGTGTATGCGAGAACAATGACGCATGGAAGGAAAAAGGTGCAAGTTTGCTGTGGCAGGCTATGCAGCTGAGTACCCATCTCATCTGGTCACCTTCCAAAACTAACTTTCCATGTTCCAAAACTTTCATTGTATGCTTCCGGAGGTGGGGGGTGGGGTGGGAAGTGTGGGAGGATGCAGTGGTATTTTATCAAGGCCGGTGAATAGAAGTTGGAATATTTCAGCAGCATTGCCCATCTACAGCCGCTGTAGAGCTCTTACAATCGCAGTTTTATCCATGAACTAATATGACCTTATGGCATCATGAGAACATATAAGATGAGGCTTGGTTTTCGAAATTTTCCCGGTCATTCCTAGTTCTACATCATTATTGTAATAAAATCTATAGAGTTTTAACACCTATTAAAGAAAATATAATTTTAAAAGCAAATTGTTCCTACCTGAACGGGAGAGGAGTTTGGGGGAGAATGATACATGTATAGCTATGGCTAGGAGACGGCAATGGCACCCCATTCCAGTACTCTTGCCTGGAAAATCCCATGGACAGAGGAGCCTGGACGACTGCAGTCCATGGGGTCGCACAGAGTCGGACACGACTGGAGCGACTTAGCAGCAGCATAGGTATGGCTGAGCCTCTTCGCTGTTCTCCTGAAACTGTCACAACATTGTTAATTGGCTGTCGTTATTATTGTTCAGTCGCTAAGTTGTGTCCAACTCTCTTGCGGCTCAGTGGACTGTAGTACTCTAGACTCCTCTGTCCATGGGATTTCCCAGCAAGAATACTGGAGTGGGCTGCCATTCCCTTCTCCAGGGGTTCTTCCCAGCCCAGGGATTGACCCTGTGTCTCCTGCCTTGCAGGTGGATTCTTTACCACTGAGCCACCAGGGAAATCCTAATTGCTATACCCCAGTACAAAATAAAGTGTTTTAAAAAAAAAAACAAAACCAATTGCTCCTATGGCACTGAATATGGGATTAGTCCATATTAAGCAAATTATATTTCTTAAAGTAGCAGAAGTATAACTAAATTCTGAAATGGTTCATGGTATTGTCACTTGTATATACAAAAAGGGAAACATTTATGTTGTCTAATTTCTAGCTAAGGAGGTTTTGACCAGTATGGTATGAAAGGACTAAACTTTGGAACTTGAACTTCAGTAACGATACAGTCACTAACAGTGCTCTGTCAGGGGTAATTGTTACAGTAGTAACTGCTTTATTCTGAGCTAGGTCATCAGTCCCAGGGAAATGCTTGTCTTGGGAGAAAAGGGTAAATTCAAGGTTATAGGTGACACATTTTTTTTCCTCTCAAAGCTTTATTGAGAAACCTAAGTGATTCTTAAACACTTAGCTCTGGAAGGGACTCAAATTGGTTGTGGAAGTGGTCTATCCCACCCTGGAGCCATTTTGTAGGGGGAACAACTTTGTATCTGCTCAGAGCCTTTAAACTGGAGGGGAGAGAGGAGCTGGGTACCAGGGCCAAAGTACTTTACTGCTAAAGGGTTGGTTATTGACTTGTAGTTTACTACTAATAGCTGACATTTATTGAACACATACTATATACCACGTACTGAGCTGTGTTGTTAAATCTTTGAACACCCTTTTAAGCTGTATGTTACTGTTAACCTTCATTTTATAAAGGAGATAGAAGCTTAGAAAACTGAAGTTGGTCAGGTTGGTAAACAATCAAGTTAGGACTTGAACTTGGGTATTTCTGGCTCCAAAGAATGTCCTGGAATAAGCCCTTAGCTTCAGTTCTCTCTCCTTGATCATTTGTTTAAGCAACCAGCACAGCTGATTTGATGCCTGCTTACATAAGCACTCCACAAAACTCTGAGGCTCCAAAATTGAATATGAGATGGCCCATGACTTTGAGCAGATCAGGACTGAGTGGCATGTTGAAATAAGTACTGTGAGACAGAGGACCCATGCCCAGGGCTGCGGAAATCCAGAGAAGAGGCATCAGACCTTAGAGAGGGACAGTCTAGAAAAGATTCCTGAAAAGATGACACCAAATGAGTCCTGAAAGACGAGTAGGAATCAGCTGGGTGAAGGTTGTAAAGAAAGTAGGACCTCTCAGAGGCCGGAGCACTTAAAGACTTGGCGATTAGGAAGGGTGTGCTGGGTTCCTGCCCCTTGCTGGTGCTGGGTGCAGGAGGGGAGGGCAGAGTACACTGGGTAGACAGTTGGGTGTGACTCTGCCACTTCCTAGCTTTGTATCCTTGAGCGAAGTCTCTACCTCTTCAATCCTCAGTTTCCTCATCTGTTAAATGGGGATAAATAATATAGCTATCCCATAGGGCTATTATAAGCATTAAATGACCATGAACCAAGACTGCTTAGCCCAATGTTTGACTTGAAGCTTGGTTTTAGAATTTTTCCAAATGCTCTGTTCATTGAAGCTGCAGTTATTAATCACCATCATTATCACCATCATTCTCTAATTCCTCCTCAATATTTAAGGAAGGCAAAGACCAGATCTTAAAGGGCCTTCCTTATATCACCATATTTAGTCTTTGGGAGCAGCCTTTAGCCATACCAAAGACTAGGGAAAATTTAGATGACTTTGAATGCCATAGTAGGAGGGAGAGTGAATTTCATATTTTGTGGAGTGGCAGCAGGCTCATTTTGATAAGCACATTCCACCGTAGCAGAGGTCAATAGCCTGAGCTGATGTCAGTGCTTACTTGGGGACATTTGTAAGGAGAAAAAAGCAGTAATATTACTGTGTGTCAATTTTGCAAAAATCTTCTTTTTATAAAAAGAAATTTACTTATTTGATTGTGCCAGGTCTTAGTTGCAGCATGCAAACTCTTAGTTGTGGCCCATGGGATCTAGAGCCCCGACCAGGGATCACACCTGAGCCCCCGGCACTGAGAGTGCAGAGTCTTAGCCACTGGGCCACCGGGGAAGTCCCTCTAAGACACTTCTTAAACACAGCTCTCAAACCTCTTTCCAGAGAATACTCGTTGCCCTCCCTGATTGTTAAGCTTTCATTCTCACTAGATTATGAGCTTCCTGAAGACAAGAACCAGATTGTATGCATCTTGGTATCTGCGGTGTCTACAGGGTTGCTCAGTGGGAATGAGTTGGCACCCTACTCCAGTACTCTTGCCTGGAAAATCCCATGGGCAGAGGAGCCTGGTGGGCTGCAGTCCATGGGGTCTTGAAGAGTCGGACACGACTGAGCGACTTCACTTTCACTTTTCACTTTCATGCATTGGAGAAGGAAATGGCAACCCACTCCAGTGTTCTTGCCTGGAGAATCCCAGGGACGGGGGAGCCTGGTGGGCTGCTGTCTATGGGGTCGCACAGAGTCGAACACGACTGAAGTGACTTAGCAGCAGCAGCAGAGACAGTTAATGGTGTTCCTTAGTGTTCTGGTATTTATCAGTAAACAAGCGCAGCTATCATTAAGAAAAAAGATGAGACTTTTTGTTAATGCTGCTGTGTTATTTGGTGATTTTTTTGTGCTCAGATGTGATACTCCCCTACTTGGATGCTTTAGTGATTTCGATCTTTTGTGTACTGTACAGACAGTTGTTTGAGAGATTAAGGTATTTTATGGTAGGCGAGCTTCTTGAGGACTGCAGAGCTGTGTCTGTTTTGAGGAGTTTTATCTCTGCTATCTAGCACGGTGCCTGGCACACTGTAGGTCCTTGATAAATATTGGTAATAATAAATTTCTTTTAAAAAATGTGTTGTTAGGCCATTGCCCTGAAATACAATCTCAACAAATTTGACTCTTACTGACTTCTCTTGGCTTGTATGTAGGAGGGTAGCCTGTGGTCAGTACAAAATCTGAGTTTGGAGAGAAACGCTCTCCTGTCTCCAAGGTCGGCTTAGATGCTGTTTGGTGTATGCAGGGCCTCCACTTTCTCGCAGAGGCTCAGATGGCGTGGTGTTGTAAAGGTAAGGTCTTTGGGCTGAATGGGTTCAGTACGTCGGGTGTGGACTTCCGGTGCCGGCTCTGTTTCGTATCCGTTTGCTCTCCTGACTCTAACTGGAGTGTTGGAGGTATGTCCCGGCCGAGTGGGAAAGCCATCCTGCAGGGCTCTCCCCTCACCCTCAGATGAGCACACCCATGGCATCCTCTGCCGCCTCTTCCCAGGCAGGTGAGAGAGGCCTTCCCCCAGAGCCGGTTTCCCTTCCAGTCCCGGTTAAGCGTGTGACCTGGCAACACAGTGCTTTCCTACCCTTTCCCTCTGTTATCTGCACAGTGTAGGTTGGTTGAGCTGCTTTTTCCTATTGCTTTCATAATTGGATTTCACAGCCCTTGATTCACCTCCCTTAATTGTAGGCTAGTTTTTGAAACCTCTCAGTAAGTTTTCTGTCTGGTCTTTCTTTTCCTTTTCTTTCCTTTTTTCCCTTTTCTAGGCGTATGTGAGCTACCCACAAATTGATGACTTCAGGATATGCCTTGGAAAATAGGCATAATTTACTTTAATTTTGTTATTTTATCTTTTTATTGACGTGTATTTGGCTTCCCTGGTGGCTCAGCTGGTAAAGAATCCACCTGCAATGCGCGAGACCTGGGTTCAATCCCTGGGTTGGGAAGATCCCCTGGAGAAGGGAACGGCTACCCACTTGAGTATTCTGGCCTGGAGAATTCCATGGACTGTATATCCATGCAGTCACAAAGCCTCGGACACAACTGAGCGACTTTCACTTACACGTAGCTGATTTACAATGCTGTGTCAGTTTTAAGTGAACAGCAAAGTGATTTAGTTTTTATATATATATATATATGTGTGTATATATATATATATGTGTGTATATATATATTCTTTTTCAGGTTCTTTTCCCTTATAGATTCTTAGAAAACATTGTGGTGGTTCACTGGGCTATATCAGTTCAGTTCAGTCGCTCAGTCGTGTCCGACTCTTTGCAACCCCATGAATCGCAGCACGCCAGGCCTCCCTGTTCATCATAGTAGGTCCTTATTGGTTAAATTTGTTTTAATACCGACACTGGCTTAAGAGGAGTGGGTGCGGTGCAATTTGTGTTCGCATTTGCACTTACCCTTGAGAGTATAAAAGCATACTGTTTTTTTCTGGTATGAAGATCTTAAAAGCTCAGCTTTATTAGGGGTATAACTGACATGTAAAACTGTAATGTTCTTTTAGAATGAGCATGATAGTGATTTGGTATACATGTATACTGTGAAAGGGTTCCTTCCGTCCAGTTAAGGAACACATCCGTCACCTTACGTCTTTATCTGGTCTTTATTATTTGGTTGGTATGATGCAAAGATGCTTTGGAGAGTTTGACCAAAGTGCAAAAATGAACATGGATAGGTAGAAGGTTGGTACCTCTGGTGACAGTGGTTCAGCTTTTCCAGATTCCATGAGAAGTGTCAAAGCTAAAACTTGGCATGTGCCACTTTTTCATGTAAGCGTCTAAGAGCGTCCCCACGTTTTTTTTTTTTTTTTTTTTAGTCCTACAGTATCAAGATTGGCCTCTGTTCATGGGAGGAGTTTCAGGGTCCAGGGAGGTTGTTTTTGTTTTTGAAACAGGGGAGGAACAATAGTGGCAAACTCCAGGCGTGTGTTTAGAGCACAGGAGCACAAGGAGAGAGGACCTGGCTTCTCGCCTCCAGTCCCTCCAGTCTCAGGTCTTTCTTCTCCTCCTGACCCTGGGTCGTCTAGCAACTTTGCTCCTCTTGTCCTAATTCTAGGAACTCAAAGAGTGCATTTCTCTTAAGTGGTAATTAACTGTATTCCACACTGTCAGTTGGTCTTGAGCTCTGAGCTCCGTGTCCATGGGTAGAGACTGATTTCCCTCTATTCCTCCAAACTCTGCGCTGCTGCTAAGTTGCTTCAGTTGTGTCCGACTCTGTGCGACCCCATAGACAGCAGCCCACCAGGCTCCCCCATCCCTGGGATTCTCTAGGCAGGAACACTGGAGTGGGTTGCCATTTCCTTTGCCAATGCATGAAAGTGAAAAGTGAAAGTGGAGTCGCTCAGTCATGTCCGACTCTAGAAGAGCATAATGAAGGCTCATACTGTAATGTATGATGGAAGACAGGACACCACCCGGCCAAGTGGAGACCATGGGAGGTCCATTGCTAGCTAGTGAGCCATATCAGGTGAGTTACTTAAAACTTGGTAAGCTTCAGTTTACTTATCTATAAAATGGGTATGATGCCTAGTAGAAGCTTGGTGATGTGAGTATTGGAAATAATATATACACAGAGTTTAGTGTGGAGGAAATGCTCCATAAATGGTAACTGTAACGTCTGGCTTTTGGCCATGAACACTTAGTGATCAGAACTCATTGACCTTCACTCATTGACCCAGAGTGGTGCCAGCATCTGTACACATCTGTCCTCGAGGAATCACCACTTACATATACAAGCTGGAGGTCTTCCGCGCCCCCTGGCCATCCATCTTCAGGGACTGAGACTCAGTGCAGAACCACTTGTATTTACATTTAGATTAGCCTCTGTAGTGTCTGAATGGTGGAGGTCAGGAGTTGGAGGTCTAAGTCAATTGTATTTCAGATTTCTCTCCCCATTCACTTCTCCCAGCTCAGGGTCCATGGGCCCTTCTTTGTCCAGTCTAGCTTCCTCTAATGAGACCCTATTCTTCGGTCACAGACATCCTGAAACCAAGCGGGATGCTCCTCTTCTCACTGAAGGAATCCCAAAGGCTGACTTTGCAGTGTTCAAGGGGACCTTTCCTTCTTGGAGAAACATTCCTCTTTTCTCAGCCTGGGAGGCTTCAAGGTGCCTTTTGTCTTGACCCCTAGGAGAGACAGGAGCTGACTAGTAAGTGCTCAGAATAAAAATTACAGAACACAGTTAAGTGTTCAATAATGTTAGCTTGGCTGCTGCTGCTGGCAGTGATGGCGGTGGGAGGTAAAGGCTTGAGCTCATTTATAGTGGATCTTCCTTTCCACCATCCTTTCAGAATGATTAGTAGCATGAGTACTCTGGTTAGACTCAGTCCAGTGCTTTCTATTCATATAAATATGTAAGTAGTGTTTACAGGTAAGCCCAGGGTGTTGAGATTGCATTTACTTTTTCAAACACAGTTTGATTTTTCCTTGAGTTAGTAAATGCTTTACCTTTCCCTTTGCTGGCTTTTCTTTAATCATCCAAGTCTTCCCACACATCTCCAGTGGCTTTGTGAAGCTGCTTTTATACAACTTTCCGCATGATCCAGTCTTGTCGGGTGATTTCACACCCCTCTCCCTTACCTCTTCCCTCCTGGAGACATCTCTTTTGGAGCCCTCTGACTTCCTGTTCCATCTGGACTGGGAGGAGTAACACTTCCTTGTGAAGATGCTCAAACAGTTCCCCTACTTTCAAATCTTCTTTACTCACAACCTACAGACTCACAAAGCAAAACAAAACAACCTACCCACCCCAGCAAACAAAACGAAACGCCTGCATGTTGTGCCTCTCGAAGGTAGGCTAGCAGGGCCGATTTAACCTGCTCTCCCAGGGTTTTCCAATCCGGATTTGCATTTTTTTTTGTTGTTGTTGTTGTTGGGGGTTTCTGAAATCCCCTCTTTTCATCAAGCTTGGAGCTTTTAGCATTTGTGTCTTGTTCCTCTCCTCAGTTTGAAGTGCTCTTTCAGTTGGGAGAAGAGCATAAACATCTTTATTTTGTCAATTAAACTCATCAATCTCCTAGCTTCTAGCTCCATATTTGTAGTTACTGATTGGATTCAAGCAACTAGATGGAGCAAGGAATTAAACCTACGTATTCCAGACTGATTTTATACTTTCTTTTTCCTTCGCCCTATTCTTTTTATTCATCTAGTACAAATGAAAACAGAACTGGGTTTGTTTGTTTGTCGTTTTTTGGTGTCTTCCTCTAGTGAGAGATCTTTTCCTTCAAGTAAAGATATGGGATGAGATGGTTGGGTGGCATCACCGACTCGATGGACATGAGTTTGAGCAAGCTCTGGGAGTTAGTGATGAACAGGGAAGCCAGGTGGGCTGCAGTCCGTGGGGTTGCAAAGTGTCGGACACGACTGAGCAGCTGAACTGAACTGAAAGATATGGGAAACTGCTTCTGTCTGCTATGTTTTCTGTTGAATCATGAGCTCATCTCAATGAGATAAGTTGTAAAGATAGCTTGTCTCATTTCACTTCTGCAACTAGAAGAAGATAAGGGGAATTTAGAGTTAATAGGGAACCACAGAGATAATTAAAGGGCAGCAAGCTAGTACCTAAAAAGAGAAGGTAAGAAAGGAAAGATTAAGTTGGAATCTGAGGCAGTGCATGTCATAATAAGTGTTAAATATTTGAAGGTGTGATGTAGAGATGATGGCTCACAGTTTCCCTCTTTAAGATGAAAGACTGTAAGAGGAAGTGGATAAAATTAGAAGTAGAGATTTAAGGGTATTTTACAAAGAAGGCATTTCAACACAGTGAAGATTGTTGTTGGAATGAGTTACTGAAATATGGTCACCCTGGGTAATTTTTCTTTATGTGTTTAACCATCATCTGAAAGTTCTAACCTTGTGACTAAGTGCTATTACATTTTTTCCGAATCAGTTCACTCTCCCATGAGAACGTCCACGAGCAGGTAGTAGAATGGCCTCTTCATTCTTCACTACTTGCCTGTTCAAGCTGCTGTATTAGAATACTCATTTACCATCTTGACTTAACTGCTCTGGAGATCTAGTGATTATGACAGTGTTTGAGTAAATGAAACGGTTTCAAAGCACCACATGTGATAGTAAGATCAATAGAGTGTTTTAATTTTTATTCTTGTGCTGTATATGTTCGGACCTTCCATTGCTTCTGTTTCAAATCTTGTGTTTATGTGAAACTAAATGAGCTTGAATGTCACCTTCAGCCAAAAACCTCTCCATCCTCGAAGCCCTTCTTGAGCCACCAACCTTTGTCATTTCCCTTTCTACTTTTTGTAGGTTATCCTAAGCCTAAAACAGTCTCCAGATGGTTGATGTGCGTTTTCATCTACTCCTTTCCTTCTTGCCCTTGCTCTCTCTGGGCTCATCTCTTTGCAGCTGCTCCGAGCATTGGCTGCTCTTGGTTTTTATCCTTACCTAGCATTTCCTATGACTCGGTAGGGAGAGAGGGTGTCTTTACTTGTTCTTTGGGATTTCCCACAATCAGTAGTCTGTGCTGAGTGAATAATAGTTTTTGAGGAAATGATATATAAATATAAGGAAGTACAGTCATTTGATGTTCAGGCCAAGTAATTTCCATAGTTACCTCTTGATGGAGGGCAACATATTCCGTTTCTCAAAAGCTATCCTTAGAACTGCTGCTGTGTTACAGCACTGTGGCTCTGGGGAGAGGGGATCCCATTTATTGCAGGCTGGATATTGGGGGGCATTCTGTTGCCCAGACCTCTCGTCACATGGCGCTTTGGGGCTTTGCTGTCTCCCTTTTGGGTTGAGAGTTTCCTTTTCTGAGGCTTTTCAGGTTTTGGGGGAGTTGTGCTAATGGTAACCCAGTAAGAGAAGGAAGCTTTAACTTCATCTTTATACTTTTGACTCCCAAGTTTAACTTCTTTCTGTTTCATTGTATAGCTTTTTATTACAGTATTTAAGGAAACAAAGATATTTCAGTCATTTTACAGATGAAGAATTGGAAGTCTTACCAATTTGTCATGGTTTCTGCATTTTATAGTCCTTTGGGAATTGATTTAGAATTATACAATGAGACTTTTAAAAACATGTAGCTTTTGACTTGATAACACTCCCTCTTATCTACTGTAAAAAAATGATCAGAGGTCTAGGCAAATCTTCTTTACCAATGGCAAAAAATCAGAACCAAGTTAACATTTCAGCAATGGAGAAATGTTGATCTTTCCCATAGAATATGATGTAACAGTTTAAACTTGTTTTTGAAAAATTTTCAGTAATATGGGAAGATAAAAAGTTGGAGTGGGAAAGGAAACAGCTCAATGTTGTACAATCCCAACTTTGTAAACAAATTTAAAATAATTAAAAGAATGGGATAAAATGGGCAAAAGTTTTATATTGATCATGACATTATGAGTGACTTTTATTTTTTCCTTTTAATTTTCTATAATTTCCAATTTTCTTTTAATGAATTTATAAACACAAAACCTTAAAGATTATTGAAAGTTTTAAAGGGAGAAAAAGAATGACATTTCTAACTCCAATAATTCAAAAGAATGAAAACTCACGCATGTTCCACAACTAAGAGACTTTGAAAATTGCTCAGTTTTGTCAGACTCTTTGTGTCCCCATGGACTATAAAGGCCATGGAATTCTCCAGGCCAGAATACTGGAGTGGGGAGCCTTTCCCTTTTCCAGGGGATCTTCCTAATCCAGGAATTGAACCCAGGTTTCCTGCATTGCTGGTGGATTCTTTACCAGCTGAGCCACAAGGGAAGCTTTGTGATTAATTGGCTTCTAATTAGTTCTAATTTTGAAAAGGAATGCTTGATCCCAAGTGACTTTTTTCCTTTTGCTTTTACTCAAGGGATGATTATATATGATGCTGAAAACCATATGGTTAGTGAGATAGTGTTCTAAGTATTGATATTTATCAGTTCAGTTCAGTTCAGTCACTTTGACCACAGGAAAAACCAGAGCCTTGACTAGGGCATATATGGCAAATGTGCATCTTGCTGGATAATCTGATGGTGAAAGACTGGACTTTGGAGGGAGCCTCTGGCACCTGCTTGCTTAGGGACTGGCCAGGTTGTACAGTCTGCTGTCTTACCTGTAAATTGGGATTGTGATGATTAATTGATATGATGCATGAAAAGTCTTTAGCTCAGTTTTGGCACATAGCAGTTAATCACTCAAATGATGCTATGACTGAAGTGATAAATGATAGCTGATATAATACTACTCCTGAAGGAAGACTGCTTCCAAATTTCCTTCATATAGTATTTAGGAGAGGCAGAGACTAAGTGGGTTAAAGTAAATTTTTTTTTGTGTGTGTAATACAGTATTAATACTCCAAAAGCTATAAAGACAAAGTAGACATTTTGCTTGCCCTTCATCTCTCTGAGGATGGATGGAAATGTTCTTCACCTTTCTCCGAGCTTTTATAAGCAGAAACATTCAAGGTGACTGGCTGTGCTGTTTTCCCCCTTTTTTCAACTTTTCCAGGAAGCCAATAGTTATAGAATTTTTAATGTGTTGCTCTGGGTTCATAGATTCAGATATTCCTAATTTATTAATAACTGCATGATACCAAAAATAATGTGACAATTATAGAATTTATTTGGTCATAACTCTACTAGGGGTTGTTCTTAGTCCCCACTCTCTGCTATAGATGATGTTTACTGCAGCATCCTTGCATGTAACCTTAAGATCCATTGCTTTTATTTCCAGTTAGTTTCCCCAAAGTGGCATTGCTGAGTCAGAATATGTGTTAATTACAGTGCAGAAGGATTTGGGGTTATAGGAGTTGTGTAAAACATTGGTTGGTTCCTGCCCTCTAACAATCTAGTTGAAAAGCTGATATGCACTTAGTTTCCCAGAGATTTCTTTCTTTCTTTTTCTGCTTATGTACAAAGATTTCAGTAGATGTTGTTTATTTCCAGGGAAATTTGAAATCCTTAACATTTTAAAATATAAATCAGAGCAAAAGGGGGCTTCTTGGATAAGATTTACTCTGTATAGTCTTTGCTGCATTTGTTAGATATGAATTTGTTAGAAGTGTACATGTGTAAGTTTTTCAGTTTTTAAGAGCTAAAAGTCCCAATTGCAAGCTGAAGCACTTGACATTTGCCCTGGTCCTAACGGGACTCACACCCTATAGGGCACAGACATCCCCTCTGCAGGGGAAGGGTTAACCCATGTGCAGTATATTCTTTCTCAAGGCCCAGACTTGCTCTGCGAGATTCAGGCAGCTGAACAGATCTTCAGGTTTGAGGTCACTGATCCTAACACGAAGAAAATGTTTTTACAACAGTGAAGTTACTATGCTATGCTAGAGGTAGACAGATTTTTGTACTGTCACTCAGAACAACTTAGTACAACATAGGTTTTACCAAGTACCCACTGTGTGTGTGTGTGTGTGTCTGCCTACCAGATAAGGGACAAAGGAAAGAAAGGATAGTTAGGGTGGGTTTGCCATGCATTGGTGGATGTGTGTACGTAGTCTCCCTACATGAAGGGGCGTACTTGTTGCATGACCATCTATCAATATGTAGAAGCTTTGTTTTCTCCCATTAGTAATTAACATTTGATTGCATCAGGGGGGATTATGCAACTCTCTGACAGCTGATACTAGTTCATACCTGTTTCCGTTCTTTCTCCCCCCTGATTCAGCATCTTGGCTCCCGAAAGGTGGTTGTGTTATAATACTTTAGAACCCACTTGGCTGTGTTCCTGACTCCCTGAGGTGGTCACATGGCTGAAGCTCACTGGGTGTCCTGTCATGGTTCTCCATCAGCGGGACCAGTAATTGCTTGTTTTTCATTCATGTTTTCCCTCCTTATGATGAATAGCCTTAACTTTAAGCATTCTAAAACCATTGATTTGTTGGAAAACTGTTTTTTTAACTCTTTGGGGGCTTGGCGATAGTCTGGGTTTTCTTGGGCTTCCTGCAATATTCAGTGAAATAATAGTAACAAGGGAGACGAGAGCAAACAGCCGCAGTGCGGACCACATGCCAGGCGCTGGGCCAGCCCCCTAAATGGTCCTTAACTCCTATCATTCCTCCAACAGCTCTGTGAGGGGTGGGACCTTATCACCCCCATGTTACAAATGGAGAAAGTGAGGTGGCTTTTAAGTGGCTCGTACGTGGAAAGGACTCCACATCGGGGCGAGGCTCACTGATGGGGCCGGAGAGGCTCGGGAGCAGGGCGACGCCCCCAGGGAAGCCAGTGCTGGATGGCGCAGACCCGGAGGGAGCGAATGGGCAGAGGTGCTTGGCTGCCGCCTCTGCAGAGGAAGTGACACAGATGAGTCCTCCCATCCGAAAGCCCTGGACAGGGAGCTCAGGGCAGGAAGGAAGCGGAGGAAAGGGACGTGTGGAAACCGGGCTGAGCGTTCGCTTGCTGCAGCCTCTCACGCAGAGCCCCTGCTCTTCATCAGCTTTGTGCCCTCAGGGTGTGCATCCCAAGGGCAGCGGGGTGAAGCAAGTGAAAGGTGTGTTTACCTTCAGCCAGTTTTTTTTTTTTCTAATTTTCACAAGTGAGTCACATGACCAGGCTGGAAAACCTCGGGGACAGCTCTTGCGATTGTTTCTGAAATTGGTTTTTGAAGAGGTGGTATGCGACCTGCTAGGATGCCCCACTGGGTGGCATAGACCACAGGCCGGGACTCTAGGAGGAAAGCCACTTAGGTAAGAGGCCTCGGGGGTGGGGGTTGTACCGTGGGCCAAGCAGGACCTTGTCCCGCTGCCGTGGCCTCTGGATAGGACATGCTAGGGCTGAAGGTGGCTCAGCCGCCGCAGGGTCTGCCTCTGCCGCGTCTGCGCCATGCATCTGGGGGGACAGCGGCCGGCTGCAGAGGGCGTGTCGCCGTCCCCCTGATGGAATGTGGTGGCTTGCTTCTGCGCTGTCATTTTCCTGCCACCAGGTCATGGCTTCCAACCTGCTCCCTGGACTTTATTAGAATGGTTCCTTGAGTCAGAATGTGGCAGGTCAGACAGCGTCATTAGGAGCTGGCGAGATCTTGAGCTCTGCGGCCTTGATGCCCTATCCTGTGAAATGGGGCGTTAGGAGGAGCCATGGCAGGGCACCCCTGGCCTCGAATCTCCTTTAAACATGGAGGCGCCCGTCATTGCCTTCTTCACGTTCTGACACTTGTGGGAATCGCCCAGTCTGATCACTGACTGCGATTGGCTTGAACATTCCAGGACAGACATCACCATGCTGTGGGTGTAGACACTGGCAGAAGAAAGAGCTGGAATGGAGAGCTGCAGATTCTACGGTCTCTCAAGGAAGGGTGGAGTCTTTAGGACAAAGCATTCCTGGCATGAATAGACAGAGAGAACTCATTTAAGGAGTAAACCCGAGTCAGGTATTTTGATACAGGTGATTATGCAAGTTGGACAGAGAAGAACTCCTTATCTTATGCCTGATTGATTGTTCTCTGTATTTTATCCAACTTGTCACTTTACCTACCAAAAGAGCTATTCCTGTCATCTTTTAAAAATGAAATGAAAAACTCCACTGTCAATTTGATCTACTTAGATGTAAGGTTTACTTTGGAAGGGCAAGAGGGGTTGGGTTGGAGGGAAAATATTGACCCTATTTTTCTGTAAAATACCTCTTGCAAAGTAGGCACTGTTATCTGTTATACCAGGTTACTTTCAAAGTACCGTTTAAGAAATACTTCTTTATTAAAAGAAAAAAAGCTTTTTAATATGGAAAAGATGGCAAGCACAAAGCTGTAGAGAGTGGTCTGAGCCCTGACATGCCTGGCTCCAACCCTTAAGACCTGTCTACTCACGGCCAGAAGACCAGTATTGCTTCCCCTCTACCCCCCCCCCCCCCCCCTAAAAAAAAAGGTTCCAAGTAACAGAAGCTTTACCTTCTCAAGAACCATTTTTTTTTCTTGTTATTTTTAATCACTATGAATGGGACTGTTTAAAAATATATTCATTTTCTGCCTTCTCAACCAGAGTCCATTGGATGTTATTTAATCATTCCCTTTTAGTGCAGAGTGTTTTCAATACAGCTGTTGCGCGCTTGCTCAGTCATGTCTGACTCTTTGTGAGCCCCTGGACTGGAGCCCGCCAGGCTCTTCTGTCCACGGGATTCACCAGGCAAGAATCCTGGAGTGGGCTTCCATTTCTTACTCCAGGGGATCTTCTCAACCCAGGGATCGAACTGACACCTCCTGCGTCTCCTGCATTGGCAGGCAGTTTCTTTACCACCAGCGTCATTTTACAGTTTATGTCACCTCCCTCATTGCTGATTTTATGCCCTGTCAAGGTGCTTTGCCTTATCCCTTTTGAATCTTCTAAGGGCGGATTTAGCTATACAAAGGTATGTCAAGTTAGAACGAATGAACTGTGAGAGTGTTGTTTCCCCAAGCGAAACTGTATGTTGTTGGACTTAAGGGCCTTGTGATATATGGATGCTCACAGGCCGTTTTGGCTCTGATTCCTGATTTTCAGCCATATTCTGCAGAGATGTTGCAGTGTCGCTGCCTTTCCGGTGGGTGAGGCTCCTCTGTGATGGGGCGCTATAATAGGAAACTTTCTTCTCACTCTAAATACAGCTTAAGGAAGGCTTGAAAGGCCAACTACATAGTTAGTGCATGGGGATGTTAGCAAAGTGTGTTTTTGGACACATTTCTTGCATCTCACCGCTGGATGTTTGAAAGTGAGTCGGTGGGAGAGAAATAAAGGGATATTAAAAGGTGGCCATTCTGTTTTTGTAGTTGTTTAGCAACTGAAAGGTAGAGATTTGCGTTTCAGACCTTGCACAAAAATTTTATTTGGCTAAAAATAATTAGACATATGGGTATATGTCAAATTTATAGTAGAAACTAATAGTCTGATTTTTTTTTTTAACTAAAAATGAGCTTCTTCTCTGCTATTCTGTTTGATAATTACTTTGCAGTGTTGTGTTAGTTTTGCTGTACAATGAAGTGAGTCAGCTATAAGTACACATGTACCCCCCCTTCCTGAGCCTCCCTCCCACCCACTCCATCCCAGCCCTCTAGGTCCTCCCGGAGCCCCAGGCTGAGCCCCCTGTACAGCAGGGCTGAGCTGTACAGGCTGAGCTGTACAGCAGCTTCCCACTAGCTCTCTGTTTTACACATGAGAGTGTTTATGTGTCAAACCCAATCTCCTTTTTCACCCCAGCCTCCCTCCTTTCTGCTGCTCTTCAAAGAGGAAGTCAGAGAAGACATTTTCATCCCCTCTCACTCCATGCTTTTTTAAACTCCCCTCAGGAAAATGACATAGTATTTTTCAGAACCAAGCTCTGCCTTCTGCAGGCTTATACACAGGATGTGTGAGTTGCATCAATTTTTCCCTTCTCACACCCAGACCAGGGTTACATAGTTCTGTGAGGTGTGCTTGGGAGTTGTAATAATATGGAATGCTGGAAAGATTCCAGAAGCTGTTGGTAAATAAAGAATGCAGCTGAACAACAGTTAGCTTCTGCTAGTGATTTCAGAACTTACATCTTGTGGGGGCGAGGAAAAGAGGCAAGTATATGTAACATAGCATGAGAACGCAAGAGAAAGTGTGATGACCGTCTTGAAGATTTGGGTTTTAATGTCTGTCTTTCATTTTTCTAAACGCCGCACAGGTAATTTAATAAAGAAGATTAAGCTGTATTTGGTTGACATTATGAAAGATCTCTCTACTTTTAACCCATCGTATTTAAAGATTTATTAGATCAGCCAAATAATTTTTTCTGTACAGTGATGAAGCTGTTTTTGCTTTGTGTTTTTAACTGGCAGGATTTTCACTGATATGTTTAGATAAAAGGAGTACAAAGTAGTAGAAATTCACAGCTGATAGTTAAAGATGGATATGTACATGTTAGAGGTTTGGGAAATCTGATGGATTAGTCAGGAGTGGGTTTTAGAAGTGACTTTAAAGCTTTCTGTACGCTCTCTCTTACTGTTGCCTATTACATGAAAGGAATGGGGTGTTTACAGAGCAAATATCCCAACAAATTGCTTTCAGCAGTCACGGGCACACTGAAAGCCTGACCCATCAGTAGTTCCAGTGTAGTTTTTGCAGAGAGCTTCTGGGCATATGGCATCTTTCTGGTCTTCAAGACCACCCCCGGAATATGGCACATCAAAGGCTGGAGAAGCAGAACTTATAGAAATCTGGGTAAAACTCTTCCCCCAAGAAGCACCAGGAAGCTGAATAACGTCTCATGCCATTTTTTCCATGGTTTACGCCTCTCTTAAGCTTTCCCAAGTCCATCCTCTCTGAGGCTCCAGATTCCGCCAGTCTCACTGAGGTCATCTGGAGATGCCTGTCCTACCCTGGTTTCAAAAATCTCAACTGTTTCCAGGATTCATTCTTTCTTTTATCATAACAACAAATATTTATTCAGCTTTCTGCCATGGCCAGAGCTCCATTTCCAGGTTACAGGGGACCACAGAACTGAATCTGACACAGATCTTTCCCTTCAGGATGCTACTTGGGAGCCCAGAGGCCTATGGGAGATTCTTCAGTGTGAGAGAGACTGGGATATGCCTGCGGCTGTAGAGACACAGCCAAATGGGTTATAAAACCAAAGACAGTTTAGAATCAACCTTCTACCAAAAAACAAGCAAAACAAACCAAACCCCAAACCAGTTGCTGACAGCACACACTCTATACATTGTTATTGCCTGAGATGACAGTCTTCTGACCCACTGAGGATGGGCTGGTAATGGGACATTTCCTCTGATGGCTGGTTCATTTCTGCTCCAGATGTCAGAGTCAGGGGGATGGCAAGGGAGCAGTGCTGGGAGAGGCCATGATTTTGTTTTACACTTGGTCAGGTTTCACCATGGAATTGTCATTGTTTCATGCTAACTTTATATTCTTTGTTTTGCCTTTTTATTTTTAAATTTTTTTGGGGGGGAGGGATGTGGGCTGTTTAAAAAGTCTTCACTGACTTTGTTATAGTACTGTTTCTCTTTTATGTTTTGGGTTTTTTTTTTTTTTTTGCCGTAAGGCATATGGGACCTGTTTCCTGACCAGGGATCTAACCCACACCCCCTGCATTGGAAGGCAGCGTCTCCACCACTGGACCACCAGAGAAGTCCTTGCCTGTTTTCTCTTTTAAAAGACTTTGTCCACAGTAGGTGCCAAGATCCTCAAGTCCTTTTGAAACACACCTGCTCTGCTATCCTTGAGCAAACCCAGCTCACAGCTAGGGGCATAGGAGGGGAAAACGCCCACGCTTACTGAGCAAACCCAGGAAACGTTTTCTCATTGGCACCACACAGACACCTGGGGAAGAGATTATCTTTACAAGTGAGTAAAGCCACTCCAGTACTCTTGCCCGGAGAATCCCATGGTCAGAGGAGCCTGGTGGGCTACAGTCCATGGGGTCACAGAGTGTTGAACATGACTGAGCAACTGAGCACAGTCTGAGGTTGAGTTTATCTTTATGGATAAGTAAACTGAGGATAAGTAATTGACATCCATTCTAGGCCTCTCTGGATGAATCCAGTTCTCCTACCAAGATTTGAGTGTGTCCTGTTCGCTGAGATTAAACTTTGAATCGTAGAACTGCTCAGCTCATTTGGAATTCTCTCTGCTTCTGTTAAGTGAGTGACTTTTTACACCTAAATATATAATGTTGTTGTTTAGTCACTAAGTTGTGTCCGACTCTTTGCAACCCCATAGACCCTGCCAGGCTCCTCTGCCCATGAGGTTTCCCAGGCAAGAATACTGGAGTGGGTTGCCATTTCCTTCTCCAGGGGATCTTCCTGACCCAGGAATCAAACCCGTGCCTCCTGCATTCCAGGCAGATTTTTTACCACTAAGCAATCTGGGATGAACGTAACCACAATTCCACTATTGAAGAAGAAGAAAACCATAAAACATTCATATCATCTCATTTCTACTCCCTATTTCAGATTTCCCTAATGTCTTATGTGTTTTATAACTATTTTTTTTTGCAAGCTCGGTTTTGTGAAGGTCACCCGTTGCATTTTGTTTTTATGACTCCAGGATTTCTCTTACTCTGGAGCAGTCTGCCTCCAATCCTTCCTGTTCAATTTTTGTTTCATGACATTGACTTTTAGAAGAACCAGACCAGTTTTCTTTTAAGCTTTTTTGTTGATAGTTTACTTGGCAAGTGTCTGACAAACTGAAGATTTCAAAAGTTCTTTAAAACTTAAAATAGGTATTTTCTAGGAGATGTACGGAGAAGGCAATGGCACCCCACTCCAGTACTCTTGCCTGGAAAATCCTGTGGGTGGAGGAGCCTGGTAGGCTGCAGTCCATGGGGTCGCTAAGAGTCGGACATGACTGAGTGACTTTCCTTTCACTTTTCACTTTCATGCATTGGAGAAGGAAATGGCAACCCACTCCAGTGTTCTTGCCTGGAGAATCCCAGGGACGGGGGAGCCTGGTGGGCTGCCGTCTGTGGGGCCGCACAGAGTCGAACACAACTGAAGTGATTTAGTAGCAGCAGCAGGAGATGTATTGTCAGATGTTGCACCTGATGTACCATTTTCTGTAGCTAATATATTTGAAAAGAATCTTTAGTTACAAAAATAAAGCAGTTGTAAAATGTTAGAACATTTCAGAAATACAATTGGCCCTTTGTAGCCACGGGATCCACATATGTGGGTTCAACCAACTTCAGATCAGAAATATTTTTGAAAAGGAAAGTTCCAGAAAGTTCCAGAAAGCCAGTTTGCCAGACTGGCCAGCTCTTTCCAAAGCATTTGTGTTGTATTAGGTATTGTAAGTCATCTGGAGATGAATTAAAGTGTAAGATAGGTTCTTTGCAAACACTGTGCTATTTTACATAAGGACTCAAGCATCCTCGAATTTGGGTCTCTGTTGAGGCCCTAGAACCAATTTTCCTACAGAGACTGATGGATGATTGTACAATATATGAAATAGAAAATGAGAGTTCTGCTTGATACCATCACCATGGGGCCCTGAGATAACAGTCGTTTTGGTGACCTTACTTTTTTCCCCATTTCTTTGTGTGTGTTTTGTTCATTATAAAAACAGTGTTTATCTGTGCACCCTATTGTACGGTATACTTTTTATCGCTGGATTATGGATTGTGTCCTGTCAAATATGTGTTTAAGAGCAGGGACTGTGTTTAGCAGTGGCTGGGATAAATGTGCGCCGAGCCAGCCGCATTCCTTCCTAGGTGTTCAGAGTGACACACCCAGCGGTGAGGTGCCCGGCCCAGGCTGAGAAATGTGACTTGTGCCCACAGAGCAAATATTTTTCTCTCTCTGAGGCTCTCTAGTTTTTCATATAGGAACTGAATCTTGACGTCTTCTGCCCTGTGTTTTAGCAAGTTCATGGAAACGTGAGAGGAGTAAACTCTTTAAGGACTCCGTAGTTGAATTCTGATACTCTTTTTTTTTTTTTTCTCCATTTTTGGGTGGGTCGCTCCCTGTTTTTTTCTGCTGATATCAGGAGATCATCAGGTTGGCCTACCTTGGAGGTAAACACGACACTCTGCCAACATAAAGTGATTTAGAAACGTTCATCTATTTTACCAAGCCCGAGTCTCTTGCATATGTATTTTAAGCCTTCATAAAACATGTACCTGTCATGCTAAGGAATGTGCCGAGGGCAGGCAACAGAGGCTGGCCCAGGGAGTCTCGGGAGTGTGTTTGGCTGTGTTGTATGGTTGTGTCCTGACAACCTCCTGGCTTGAGGCCTAGGGTGATTTCTGACAAGGAGTGATTTCTAAATATTGAAGCCATTAGAATTATTAATTCAAGAATTCCTGCAAGTAGCTATTCCTGTTTGTCTAAGTGTTGGGGGCTCAGAGGTAATTCTGTGTAGCAAAGGCTTAACGGCTGCCTGACTTAGGGAATCAAATTAACAAAATGATCATATGAACAGGAGATGGTTCTTTGTGCTTTACGGGAAACAGAAAGTTGAACAGAGAGGCCATGTGGACATGTCTGGCTTCTTTGGAAGATGAGAGCATTGGAACCCTTCCAGTGAGAGCATTGCTGGCACAGGGCGGATGGTAAAGCTGCTTTTGTTGTTGTTATTTTATTCTCGTGTTGTCCATGGCAATAATGTCATCACTGGCATTCATGGGACATCTGGGGGTCAGTAAATCTTGTTATTACTGAGTTAAATTTGGTGTAGTTTGGTGACGGGCTTTTGCATCAAGCATTTTGTAAAGGAACAAAATGAGAATAGGGTGGTTCCCCACATCTGTCTAAATATTTGGTGAAAAAAGGATACAGCTGTGATTTTAAGTGCATTAAAGAATTCATGTATTCACTTTTTCTTAAAAAAAAAGTTGCAGACTAACTCCTCATTAATTACTAATTTATAATTAATAATTAAATGCATATTCATTTCATTTTCTATCACCCAATAATATAAGAAAATAAGTATAAGTATTAAAAATAAAGACACATAATGTTAAAAGAGGAGCAAGATTAGATTTTAAGTTCAGCATCAACGAATTGCTTAAATCTTTGAACCCCACTTTTTCCATCTGTAAAATAGGGATTATAAGTCAACACCAAAGAGCTGGTAAACGGAGTTGAAATGAGACAATATATTTAGAAGTTTAAAAAAAGTTCAAATTTCACTCCTTCTTTCTTGAGCGGACAGGCTGTATTATGTAACAACCTAAATAGGAAAAGAATTTGAGAAAGGATACACGTACATGTATAATTGAATCACTTTGTTATATACCAGAAACGAACACAACATTGTTAATCATCTATACTCCAATATAAGATAAAAAAGTTTATCTAAAAAAAGAATAGAGAAGAGACTTAGGAAATTTGAAGTTAATGATACTTGAAGCAAACTTTCTGATAGCTGGGTAAAGAGGAGCAATGAGATATAAATATCTTATTGAACTCCAAGTATTGCTGCCCATCTGAGACTTCTCCAGCCTTATGGTTACAGTGACTTCAATACAAGCTGTTGGATGGTTTTAATAGAAGGTTGGTTCTTGGGTAAACATAATATTTGATTCACTATGTTTTTCCTGATCATTAAAGCAGTGTTCATGACAATAAAAACAGAAAATCAAGAGTAGTCAAAGGAACGTTTAAACCGCAAAGTCTCTCATAATTCTATTCGCCTGAAACAACCATCATTAAAACTACCATGGGTACAATGAAGGGACTTCCCAGTGGCTCAGAGGGTAAAGAATCACCTGCTGTGCAGGAGAGAGTTCAGCTCCTGGGCCAGGAGGATCCCCTGGAGAAGGGCATGGCTACCCACTCCAGCATTCTTGCCTGGAGAATCCCATGGACAGAGGAGCCTGGCAGGCTACAAGTCCATGGGGTCACGGAGAGTGGGACACAACTCAGTGACTAACACTTTCACTTTCATACATTGAAGGAGATTTTCTTTACCTGCGTTGTCATAAATATTGTTTTTAACTCAACCAGAGTTAATATAGTAACTTTTCCTCTATCATCAGTGATGTAGCAGCACACATTTTGGCTACCTATTTTTTTCAATTACAAAAGTGATACTCTGTAAGTAGATTAAGAATAAATCTTTATTAGAACACACAGAAAAGTAAAAGATTTCTCTCCCAAGAAGCAGCCACCCAACAGTTTTCTGTGCATCCTTTCAGAAATATTTAATGTATACACAAGAATATATCTTTCGCTACATATTTTTAATTTTATGCAACTGGAATCTATGCATACAGTAAGCATCTTGCTTTTTAAAATTCCATTTAATTCCATGTCCTAGATTGCCACACTAAAAACACTAGCTACCTAGCCTAATTTAAACAACTTTGCAAATGATATATTTATGTCAATTGTCAATGATAACACATTTTTACTCTCTGTGGGTATAGTACTACTTATGTAACCAATCCTCTGTTGATAGAGAAAATGTTTCAATTTTATGCTATATGTACATGATAAGTTGCTTCAGTCATGTCCAACTCTTTGCAGCCCTATAGACTGTAGCCCACCAGGCTCCTCTGTCCATGATTCTCCAGGCAGAATACTAAAGTGCTACTTATAAACAATTTTTCAGTGGATATCCTTTTCAAACTTGGACAAATGTATCTCTAGAAAATATTTCTTAAAGTAGAAGTTCGGAGAGTAAAAGGATATATACATTTGAAGTTTTATGTATTATTAGTAACCAAGCTTTGTTTTTTAGCATTTCATCAGTTTACACTCTCACCAAAAGATATTACTCAGCATTTTCCTCAGTGGTAGGTATTACTATTTTTTTTTTGGTCTGTGCCTATCTGATAAATGAAATAAGATCTCTTAAAAAATGTGAATTGAAGTTGCATAGACATTGTTTGAATACTGGCTTTGCCATGTGGGTTCTTGGATGAGTCCTTTTAATCCTCTGAACACCTGTGTCTCTAGCCATAAAGTGGATCTTGTCATATCACCCTTGTAAGATAAGGTCAAGTGCACGGGTTCCACCAAGGCGCTTGGGAGCATCTGAGTTTGCAGGCTCTTGAATCTGGGCCTCAGGGGGATGTGCTCATGTGGAAGGAACGTGTGCCGCCTGACGCTTTCCTTCCAGCCCGTAACCTTGCTGTTCCGTTTGTGTTTGCAGCAACCCTCCGGAGCGCCACGCCGGGCATGGATGCCCTTTTCCGCACCTGGAGGAGCACGGGTGGTAGTGCCCCGTCACGAAGCTGCTAAGGCCATCTCAAGGGCGTGGGCGCCGGGACACGAGGGCGGCATCCCAGGCCTGCAGAGCCATGCCTTTCGGCCTGAAGCTGCGCCGCACGCGGCGCTACAACGTCCTGAGCAAGAACTGCTTCGTCACTCGCATCCGCCTGCTGGACAGCAGCGTCATCGAGTGCACGCTGTCCGTGGAGAGCACAGGGCGGGAGTGCCTGGAGGCGGTGGCCCAGAGGCTGGAGCTGCGGGAGGTAAGGGCGCGCGCGAGGAGCGGAGAGGCCACAGCGCGGCCGGGCCGGCTTGTCAGCCTCAGCCTGGTGTCCAAGCATCCTGTGATTCCCAGCGTGGCCTCCCTCCTAACACCTTTCGGTGGGTGCGGGGATCTGCTCTGATGCTGCGAGAAGCAAGGACACCCCTAGAGCTTGCACCGGGCTGGGGGCGGTGTGTGTGAGGCAGCTCCCCTTTGCTTTCAGCCCATGAGGAGGCTGTAATGAGATTCTCCTCCCCAAAGTCACTTACTCTCTTTAAAAACAATCAAGTGGGGTAGTTGGGGTTTTGATGTTCCAGCTACATATCAAGGAGAAAACTCCCACATAACGGGGTGGATATAGCTGCTTTTATTTTTTGTTTGTTTCTATACTCTCCTCTTCAAAGAGGGTAAAAGAAAAAAAAAGAAAAAAGCATTTATAGTGAGCATGGCCGCTGAAGCTTTTTTTGTGGGAGCTTGTAAAATGGGAGTTTTGTTCCTCTTAAGATTCTTCATGACCCATGTTTTCTTTGGGCTTTAAGCAAACCCAGGGCTCACCATTCAGACAGTCACGTTACCTCTCTTTAGAAGAGACTCTTAGAGCAATATGCCCTTTGGTAATAAGCAAGCCCTGCTGTTTTGCAGCCTTGTAGACATTCAGGAGAAGAGACTTTTAAGAGAGACCCACTCAGGCATTTATTTCTTGAGAGCTTTGTAGGCTGGTAGGTAAGGGACCGTGGTTGAACGGTTGCCATTCGTTGAAATGATGGCAGACTCCTGAGAGTCAAGCCCTCCTTAGAGTAAGGAAGAGCCTGTGATTGCCCTGGGCCCTGGGATATCATTGCCCAGTTCTCAGAGTGGTCCCTCTGGAAAATGATCACGTTTGATCTCTTTCCTCACCTCTCAGGATCCACACCCTCTTTCCATTTGCACAAGGAGTTGGGGTCAGGGAAGGTCTTCCTGTCCCCTTGGCACCTACCGCAGGCTGCCTCTTATCCTCTGAGGGACTGTTTCACCTCAGCACTTGTTTCTCCTACTGGTCTTCATGTTTATACTTTGGTTTCAGTGTTCAGGTCTTCCTTTGACTTTTCTTTTCCTGTGGAGGAGACTGTCTGGCCCAAAGGATACATGTAGCTTGGTAACTGACACGATTGGATAAGCATGTGAAAGGTTCTGACCTTGGCGGTTGGTAGTTGGCTCTTTTTTCATTATTAGTAGCACATTGGGGTGTGCGCATTTAAGCATCCGTGTGTGAATTAGCATAAAACATGCATGTTTTAGAGTTTGCTGCTGCTGCTGCTGCTAAGTCGCTTCAGTTGTGTCCGACTCTGTGTGACCCCGTAGACGGCAGCCCACCAGGCTCCCCCATCCCTGGGATTCTCCAGGCAAGAACACTGGAGTGGGTTGCCATTTCCTTCTCCAATGCATAAAAGTGAAAGTGAAGTCACTCAGTCATGTCCGACTCTTAGTGACCCCATGGACTGCAGCCTACCAGGCTCCTCCATCCATGGGATTTCCCAGGTGAGAGTACTGGAGTGGGTTGCCTTTGCCTTCTCTGCTTTGTATTAAGAAAATAAAATAAATTTTGATTTCAATTTTGATATACATTAATTACAGTTGGCGTTGTATTAGATAATTTAAAAATAGACTATAGGGGGGATCCCTGGTGGTTCATTGGTGAAGACTCTGTGCCCCCAATGCAGGGGGCCCAGATTTGATCCCTGGGCAGGGACCAAGATCTCACATGCTAGAATTAAGAGTTCACACGCCACTGCTAAGACCCAATGCACCCCAAAAACAAAAACAAAAAGCCCAAAACATTGTAGGAAATTTCCTGGCAGTCCAGTGGTTGGGATCCCATGCTTCCATTGCAGAGGACACGGGTTCAGTCCCTGGTTGGAAAACTAAGATCCTGCAAGCTACATGCTGTGGTCAAAAAAAAAAAACACCCCAAAACATAGGCTGTATTTTTTCAGGCAGTTTTAGGTTTATAGCAAATTTGAGTGGAAAGCACAGTTCCATATGCCTCCCGTCCTACCCACACTGCTTCCCCAGTGTCAACACCCCACACCAGGGTGGCACCTTTGTTACAGTCAGTGAACCCACATTAACATATCATATCACTCAAAGTCCATAATTTACGTGAGGGTTCACTCTTGGTGTACATTCTGTGGATTTTGACAAATGTACAATGATCTCTGTCCATATGGTAAACTTGTTTTTTAATTTAATGAACAGTGATTTTTTAAATATACTCAAGCGTTAATGTAAACAGATACATGTTTTAGTGTTAAACACATATACCTCTTCCAGCAAAATGAAAGGTCATCCTGAGGCACCTTGGGTCACCGAAGGCCTCGTTGTCTCTCTACTGGTGTTTGACTGTGTCCTGTATGACTTCATCCTCCTGTTACTGAATGCAGGATCCTGTGTTACTGAATGCAGGTTTGTGTGTTTGATACACAGTGAGGCCAAACCAACATATCCAAGTTTGGAGCGAAAAAAGGTTTATTGCAGGGCCAGGCAAGGAGAACAGTGGGCTGGTTCTCAAAAATCCCTGAACTAATATGGTAAACTTTTCGAAGGTCAAATCTGGTTTTGAATGCACGGCTTTGCTGCCATTTCGGTTCCCAAGCGTAGCAAACAGTCATCTCCTGGGGAAGCAGAATATGATTGGGTCTCTGCTCCCCAAAACCCGAGAGCTGGGAGAATAGGAAAAACAAGAAACAAAGCAAAGGGAACATCCTGTGCCAAAGTATAGAAACAGGAAAGAACGTGGAATTTTCAGGGAAGGGCAGAGGGCAGTTTGTACTGATCTGTGTGTGTGTGTGTGTGTGTTTAGGGGTTATGGAGGGGAGGAAGGAGCAGGTGTGTAGATAGGTGGAGACCACTTTTGAAGGGTTTGATATATCTAAGTACTTTTAACTATTCACAGATCCCATAGGACATTGTTCCTAAAACGTGTCATAAAAATAATTAAAATAATCACCAGCTTTTAATGTATCACGTGCTATGCTGGGAGCACCTTTTGTTGATCGACTCATTTAATGCTTCTTACAAGCCTGCCAGGCGACTGACTATTCTTGGTGTCCATTTTTATGGTCCAGGTAGGCTGACTCCACTGTTCTAATTCCCAGGGATGTGTAGCGGCAGAGAAAGGGGCCGTGGTAAGTGCTTTGAGAAACACTCATAACTTCTGCAGTTAAAAAAAAAAAAGAATGTGTTGAGCTCAGTGTTTCACAGTTATTTAAGCCTTCTAATAAATACTCTTTGAATTCTTTAGGGAATAAAACACTGTCTTGAAATAGAAAGCCATCGAAAGATTCCAAGGTGAAGCATGGCACAGGCACCTTGCGTTGTAAGAAAGAACCAAGTGGCAGAAAAATGATGGGGATTGGGGTGACGGGAGGAAGTAAGTAAGCGCAAGTGTTAGCCGCTCAGTCGTGCCCAACTCCTTGTGACTCCATGGACTATAGCCTGCCAGGTTCTCTGTCCATGGACTTCTCCAGGCAAGAATACTGGAATGGGTTGCCTTTCCCTTCTCACAGAGATGCCAATTAGACATAATAAGAACCTGGCAAGAGGAAATAAAATGAACCCTTTAAGAAAAAAAAAATTTAATTCTTTTGAATAAGTTCAGAAAAAAAGGTGTGAGTTTCTGACTGGGAACTTTTATTAAGGAGGAGACTTGAGAGATACAGGAGGCTCAGAAAATTAGAATTCTGATAATACAGCTATAATATATTTGAATCAATGGATTTTACCCTTTCCCTTTTCCTCAAACTCTTGTGTGGAACTCCTGTAGATAAGTTGGAGCTGCTCTGTTTGCTGAGGGGATCGATAGGGTTTTCTGGAGTCCCATCTCCTTGCGCCTTTCTCACCCCTCACATGGCTTGAAAAATAACTGACCTAGATTGGGAGGAATATAGCTAAAAACAATGCTGCCTTATGATTAACTCTTATATTTGAAAAATAAACACATGGAGAACAGCAGAGTTTAGTGGCTAGGAATGTGAACTTGAACCAAACTGTCCGAGTTTGAATCCTGGCTCTGTCACTGATTTGCTCTGTGATCTGGGGTGGTTTCTTAACCACCCTGTGCTTTTCTCATCTGTGAATGGAGATGGTAAGAGGAGCAGCCTCCATGAGTTGTTGAGAGGATTGAGTGAGTTAGTTTTTGCAAAACTGCTACTGTATCACAGTGTCGGGCACACAGGAACCACTCAATACAGTGGTCTGCTTGGCAAGACAAACCACTCAGATCAGCCAAAGAGAAATATCCTATGATATTGCTTATATGCGGACTCTGAAAAGAAATAATACAAGTGGACTTATTTGCAGAAACAGACACAGACTCACAGACTTAGAGAAGGAATTTATGGTTGCCAGATGGGGATGGGGGGGAGGAGGGGTAGTTAGGTAGGGAGTTTGGGATGGACATGTGCACACTGCTATAGAATGGGTAACCAACAAGGACCCGCTCTATGGCACGGGGAACTCTGCTCAGTATTACGTAACAACCGGAATGGGAAAAGAATTAGAAAAGAATAGATACCTGCATATGTATAACTGAATCACTTTACTGTACACCTGAAACTAACATCACGTTGTTAATCGATTATTGTCCAATATAAAATAAAAAGTTAATAAAAAAGATATTACCCAGGCCCCTCCAGAGATTGGACTCTCACCCTTTCATATGTCTCCTTGTTGAATTTTTACGTGGCTTTAGTCATAGAAACTATGATCTACCACTGAGCCAAAATCTTTCTGTTCCTTGAACAGTTACTAATTTCAGATTGTGCTGTCCAGTAGGATGGCCATTGGCTACATGTGGCTATCGAGCACGTGAAGTGTGGCTAGCTTAAACTCACACGTGCAGTAAGTATAAAATGCACAGCAGCTTTTGAAGATCTAGTATGACAAAAGGTTAAAATAATCTCATTTTTATATTAATTACTTAAGTAAGTAAGCGTTAGTCACTCAGTCATGCCCAACTCTTTGTGACCCCGTGTACTGCAGCCCACCAGGCTCCTCTGTCCATAAGATCTTCCAGTCCAGGATACTGGAGTGGGTTGCCATTTCCTCCTCCAGGGGATCTTCCCGACCCAGGAAAGACCCAGGGAAGAAGTTGCATATTAGAAGCATAGTACTTTGAATGACCATTTTAAATAAAATTTATTGAAATTTGAATTTTACTTCTTTGTACTTTTTAATGTAGCTACTAGAAAATTTTAAATTAAGTATATGGCTCACATTATATTTCTGCTAAATACTGCTGCTCTAAGAAAAGCAAGGAGGCCACTTTCATAATAAAGAATATAAATAATTTCAATAAAATGTAAAAATATGCTGGAATTACTTCCTTTAGGAATAATCTTGACTCTACATTTTTTTCTGAGTTATTTTTATTGGAATGTAATTGCTTTATAATTTTGTGTTTCTGCTGTACAATGACGTGAATCTGCTACGTGTAGATATATCCCCTCCCTCTTGGACCTCCCTCCTACCCCCACCCCCATCCCACCCCTCTAGGTTGTCACAGAGCCCTGAGCTGTGCTAAACAGCAGGTTCCCACTGCCTGTCTATTTTTGCATGTGGTAGAGAATTGACTATACTTTTCCCCTCGTGGCTCAGAGGGTAAAGCGTCTGCTTGCAATGTGGGAGATCTGGGTTTGATCCCTGGGTCGGGAAGATCCCCTGGAGAAGGAAATGGCAACCCACTCCAGTATTCTTGCCTGGAGAATCCCATGGACAGAGGAGCTTGGTGGGCTACAGTCCATGGGGTCACAGAGTCAGACATGACTGAGCGACTTCACTTTTACTTTAATTAAAAAATAATAAATTAAAGAGAGATAAATAACAAAAGTACTTGAGACTACTCTTCTTGGCCATATTCTATGAAAGATAGATAACTTTTTTATTAGGAAATCCAGCATTTTGTGGAAGGATGAATTTGATAACTCTTGGGTCTCTTCTAAGGCTGGAATAATAGTCCTGGTTTTTAAAGGAGCCTAAAAAAATCCATAGCCGTTTCATAGGGTTGGTGATTATCCTCTAAATTATCCCCCTTTTCTTTTACAAATTCGTATTTTCATCTTTACTGAAAGCTGATTTATCTAAAGCTAGAAGTTATGGTAGAAGTGTCTCACATTTTGCTATTTTCATAATGGCTAGAGTTCACTTTTCACTTTCATGCATTGGAGAAGGCAATGGCAACCCACTCCAGCGCTCTTGCCTGGAGAATCCCAGGGACGGCAGAGCCTGGTGGGCTGCCGTCTATGGGTTCGCACAGAGTCGGACACGACTGAAGCGACTTAGTAGCAGCAGCAGCAGAGTTTATAAAGGTACAGCATCTTAACATGCATTTCCTTTCATCAAAGTAAAGCTAGCCTACATTAAAGACATTGCCATGGCTTGATTTTATGTTAATCTTTTGGGAATTGGAAATTTATCTGTGATAATGGGAGTATGCGAACACCTCATTCCCTGGCCCTGTGAGATTTTAGTGGAATTTGCTGTGTTTTATAGCCAGCTTAAATGCATCTAGATATGTTTGTATTTGCGGAGGACTAAAATAGTCAACCATGATTAAGAAACGATTGAAGAGTAGGCTGCTGGGGAGATTTCTGAATTTTGTACTGTGTTTTCTCTTTGTAAAGATTATAATGTGAAATCTTATTAGCTTAATGTCAGTTTTGTAAGGTAAATTGGCACCGTGTCTGTTTTCTTGATAGACAGATTGTAGGTGAGGTAATCCCCTGGTCTTCTTTTTGTGTATTCCAAGTGAGTGGTATAGCCTCTGAAGGAGGGATTTTTCTTGGCTATGAGATTTGCTCCTTGGGTCTGTGTTACTCTGCAGTTCCTTTTCCTGTACTTTTACGAAGAGATTGCCTAGGAAAATGAAGATGGTGCAGTTGTTAATTATAGACGTGTCAGTTACAGAAATCCCAGACTACCCAGAGTAGAGGTTGATTGCGCATAAGTTGTTTTTTGCAGTTATCCAACTGATGTATGGTGGTTTATGTTCCAAAGCCGTTGGAATGTAACTGCGTGAACTGCTATTTCAGAGTCTGCGTCTAGTCATCTTTTGAAGTATTTTCCATACCTCAGTGAAGGTTTGAATGCTTGTATGTAATTCCTCTATATTTTATGTGGAGGCATCTCAGCCTCTCTGCTGTTTAATTTACAACCGAACTATATGTTCCTACAGAGAAACCCTTACAACCTAATGCAGGGTATTTTAAACTTTTGCTTCTGGATGATTACCTCTTCAAAATGCTTGTGATAAGATCATTGGATTTAATCCCTGGTCCCTAGTAATTGCCAAGACTGTGTCTGTAACCCTTATAAACAGTTAGCATTTAAGCTGTGCTGTTGGTCACAAAACTAGAAAAACAAAACCCGTAAAAAAATAAAAACAAAACCTTACCCTCATTAATAACTACTGTGGGGGATAATACCATTTTTACAGATAAATGGACAGCAAATCAGAAACATCTCAAATTGTTTTTAAAGGCCTTCTTCACTATAGTCTTTTGATGATCCCACAAGAAGGATCTAACTTTCACGCTGGAGGATTTACAGGCCAATCTGCCGCTGAAGAAACCTATTTTTGTGGGCTCACATGCACTTATGCTTTCCTGTTAAAATGCAAAACTCCAAACCAAATAAACCAGGAAGCTACTCATATGAAAATGACAGTTTAGGGTGACTCTTCTTCCACTGTTATTTTAGTCGTGCATTTTTAGCAGTTGATTCAGAGATGTGGTTCCTCTCCCTGGGAACTGATTCTTCTGTCTTCTTTTTCTTATCTGCAGTGAACCCATTGCAGAATTCACAGCACCAGAGCTGTTTTCTTCTAAAGAAAACTAGAGAAATCAAATGGGATTTAGAGCTCACACAGAGGTATTGTGAGGCTTAGATGGACCTGGCATATGTTTGGTGCTTTGGAGATAAACCAAGAAAGTGTCTCAGGCATTTTACTTGGACAGTGCGGTAGAATCCTTCAGTCGTGGAGGAGGGGGTTTCTATTCAGAATCCACCATGTTTTCTTCAACCACGTGGCAGTGTTTAGCAGAGAGGCTCAGCTTTCAGAATTCAGCTGGAGTTGAAATTGGCAGGTGGCTTATGCACAGGCCTGATGTGGCCTCAGCTGGGCTGGATGGGATTAGGGTCCCCTTGGATGATACACAGGAAGTTAACTGGCGTGCATGTTAGTTTGAGTGAGAGGTTAGGTTCTGGTTCTGTTTCTTGTGGCACACTGTGAGACATGGCTGAGGAAACGTGCCACCTTGTGGACTTGAATAGAACAGGGTAATAAGAACTTAGGGACAGGGTCTTTCTCCTCTGTTGGGCACTCCGGAGCAGGCATATGGCAGAGGAGGAATAGGGAGGGGTAAGGTGGGAATGCAGAACGTTACTTAGAGCAGAGCTTTACGAAACAGTGTTGGATGGGGTGGATCACTGAATGGAGCACTTCTAAAACTAGGTCGTTCTGGCCATAACAGGTAGAAACTGTGTCCTCCAGGTTATCTGCCTCTTTACACTGTAACCCCATCTCCTGAATAGTTAAATAATTGTTTCATTGGATAAAAGCATGTGAGTCACCCAGAAATACCCTGTATCTTGTGGAAAAGGCTATACTGCAGCAACAAAGGTGTCTTATGCCATGGATTAGGTTTTGACATTAAAAGTGGTTTGCCTTGTTATTTGGAATCCTATACTATTAATTATAGCTCAAGACTATTCTCACACCATGATTCTCTTATACCTCATCACCTTCCTTTTCTGTGTGTGCACATGTGCACACATATATATCTGTGTGTACATGTGTATGCCATGGAATACTTTCTTAGGGTGTTTTTTCTTTCTTTTTTATTTTGAAGAGCAGAGATCAGGTCTCGTTTAATGATTGGGTGGGAAGGAGAAAAGGAAACTTAAAATGCTGGCCTTTAAAGCACAGGAGAAGTAAAAGCTACCTTGTTGTTTTTTTTTTTGCAAAATCAATTATAGAATGTTTATGCAGTTATGGTGTACCCTTTATAGTTTAAGTGCTACTAATTTGAGTGAATGTTACAGTTTGAGTGATGTAGGGACCATAAAATCATACCTCCAAATGTCAAGACTGCTTTTAGTGAAAGGTGATAAATCACGGCTGGCTTGCGAAGCAGTTGCAAAGTTTGCCCTCACTTTCTCCACCCAGACTTACAAAAGGGCTCTTTTCCAAGTAAAATAATTATCACATAGCCCATCACTGCTTACATATATTACCTCATTTATCATATACAGACTCACTCCTAGTCATCCTGAATACGGTGGAATACCCTTATATGGCACCGTGCTCCATGAAGGAATTCGGTGCAGTGCAGAACTACATTGGATCTTTTGCAGATGGTTTATTAAATTAAGTCCCCGGATTGCCTCAGGCTAGCCTAAGCCCACGTGATAGATCCCCTCGGAAAGTTTCAGAGTGATATTCCAGTGTCCCATAAACACCTTTATTGAGACTCTTAAAGAAACTCTTTGGGGAGACACTGCTTTGTGATGTTTTTTCTTATACCTTTTAGATTTTTATGTTACTCGTGGACCTTCCAGCTTCTGCTTTTGCCTGCCTCTTCTCCTTTATTTCCAGATAACTTCTGTTTTCTGATTCTGTGGTTGATAGGGATGCCAATAGCGGCTGATGACAAAGATGCTTGAGGCTTGTCTGCTTTTTTTTTTTTATTACTGAGGATGATGATTGTGGCGATACATAGCTGCAACAGAAAGCACCATTTGTGAAGTAGTTACATAAGGTGGGCCACGCACATGGTGGATGGTCTTTATCTCATTTACGCCCCTAACAGCCTGTGGCTGATGTGGGTAACCACCATCCCCATTTTGCAGAGGAGAAAGCTCTGAGACTCTGGGAGGTTCTATCACTCATACAGTTACGGAGACAGCAAGTGTAAAAGCTGGGAGATGAACTGACGTCAAAGCCTATTTTCTTTCCGTTCAGCCACATTTCATTTCTTCTATATCATCAGTCACTTTGGAACAACTAATAGACTCGCTGGAGCTGGGAAATGAACAATAGGATCAGAATTCACTCAAGCAAGTTGGCCTAAGTTTTGAATAGAAACATAGCCTTGGTTCTGTTTGTTGGCATTTTGTTGCTCGAGAAATGCATAGATTTCTGGTGTGGACTTGCCCTGTGAAACATCATGGAGGAAACGGTCCCATCTGAAAGCTCACACATTTAAGAATATCCTTTAGAATATTTAGATGTGCAATTTTATATAGAGAAGGATGTGTCTGGTTTTCTAGTAAACTCAAAGTCGAGATTTGATTACACATTTTGGTGGTGTGGTGACGGGGATTGATGTACTGTATCGTTGAGGGTGCAGCCAGCTGTAGTGGGAACTTCGGCACAAAAACACCTTTGGAAATTAAACATTGTAATGAAATCATGCCTTTGAAGGCAGATTTCCAGGTGTGCTGTAAACCATTCTAGGCTATAATTGAAATATAAAAGAATGCTTCAAAAGCAGTGATCTGTTTTTTTTGGGGGGGGCGGGGGTGACTGCTGTGCTAATCCTGAAATCCTAGCAGGAATTAATATAAAGACAGGATTGGATGCATAAAAGTACCTGTTTTAATCATTTAGCACATTGTTCAAAACTCAACCAGTTGAGGCTTCAAGTCCAAGGGTGAAAAATCTCACTTTCATCTATCAAACCCCCCACTAATCTGCCAAGAACAGCCCCCGGGGGCTCCGGTGGCAGCTGTGAAGAGCGGCTCCTTCCACTCTCCATGCTTAATAGAGGGCAGAGACTCGCTGCAGTTCACGTACAATGAAGTGGTCGAGGCCGATGTTTTTTAAGGTACTTCATTAAAGCTCAAACAGAGTGAATCCATTTTCTGTTCAGATCAGGTACCCTATGAAAACATTCTACGCTGCGACGCTTAACGTTGGCAGAAGGGTTCATCTTCAGAGTTGAGCAGAGTTAAGCTACTTGGCAGCAGGGGCAGGGGCTGTGTTTGCCTCTGCCAGCGAGCTCCATGTGAGATCACGAAGCCTTCCGAAAGCACAGGGAAGTCAGCCTCGAGATCTTAGAAAGTCCGCCTGGTCTCCACTCTGTGTCACCCGCTGCCCTTACCTAACACAGGTGCATCCGTACCCACGTGTACAAAGAGCAGCCAGGGGTAGGCATACTGCCATCGGGAGACTCGGGGTGGGTTACAGTAAGGACTGTGTGCCTCTGGTTTCTTTTCAAAAGTTCCAAAGTAAAAGCTGGATCCTAGTGTCCGGGCTGGGGGACCACAGGTGAGGTTAGACGCTGGGGTCTTATTTCCTGTGTGGTCTCAGGATGCCCCTTAGGAGGCCCAAACTGACGCTGTCTTGTCTTTTTACCTAGACACACTACTTTGGCCTTTGGTTTCTCAGCAAGAGCCAGCAAGCACGATGGGTGGAGCTGGAGAAACCTCTGAAGAAACATCTGGACAAATTCGCTAATGAGCCTCTGCTTTTCTTTGGAGTCATGTTCTATGTGCCAAATGTGTCATGGCTTCAGCAAGAAGCCACAAGGTAGGTGCTTTTCTCCGTGTTCCAAGGAAGGGTGTGGAGTAACTGAGGCTTCAGACGAGGTAGATGAGCGGGTTGCTTTAGGGGGGTGTGTGTGTGTGGAGTGGAGGAGAGGGAAGGTAGTTGGGGATTGTTTACCAGTCAATTTGCAGCTTTAGAATTTTTGTTTGAATCCATGTAGCTCATGCCAGTGGTCCCCTCTTCTGCTTGTGATATAGCAGTGATCCTGAGACAGGTAGAATTCTGTGTCTAAAAGCATAGAAATACTAATTGGAGACTGTGAGTAAAATAAATATGCTAGAATTTAATTTAAAAAATTAATTAACCACCTAATGCTGTTTGGTCCACTCCTTCCCTCAAAATGTCCCCAGACAAAATGCATCATCCGACTTTGGATTTGAGGATTGAGAAGGTCACTGAAAATGGGAGCAGAGTTGAGGAAAGCTCAGACAGGGTAAGAGTTTTGATTGGGTAGGTTTAATACCAAGAAACAGGAAGCCAGCAAACAGAGAGACCTGGGGACTGGCCCCACCCTCCTGCTCACTGGCTGGTTTACCTGGGAGAAACCCTGTGCAGTCTTTGAAATGGTATTTCTCCCCCGTCTGTAAAGTGAGGGATTTGCGTCTAAGTCTTGAATGATCTGATTAGTCTGCAGCTCTGTGAATGAAATGAGTATGTTTTTATTGATGTTCGTTAAAATATGCAGGGGGGGGGATGTTTGCTTATCAAATATTTATTTCCAGTAATGTAGGGGATTGCATAAACTCTCTACTTCTAAGCCTTTTACTGGGATCATGGCATTCAGAATGCTTGGGAAGCAATGCCAGTGACATCTGGGGTAGAAGGAACAGTGTGCTACTTGATTATTATATGTGTCATTTCTCAGATTTTAAATTTCTGAAAGAAGGATGCAGTTGAAATTTTTATTAACATTTTAAGGTGATAGTGTCCACCCTCTTCTTTTTTTAATCCAAACTATTGTTACATAGGTGGTGTTTCTATAAAACAGAGGCTGTGAGAGAGCGGACTGTCTGACCCAGGAAACCTGCATCAGTCTTCAGGTGTCATTCATTTGAAGCACTTAATTATAGACCATCATGTGCTGGTTTTGAGTGATTTCATTTAAGTCCTTTCTGTCCAAGAAATTATCTCCTCAAATCTCCTCAAGTCAAATCAGATCAAGATGATTTCCTCCAGCTTTTGAATCCTTCTTGAGTACTTTATACAGTGTTAGGAACACAGCATTAGGTTAATAAATACTTGCTGATTCATAGCTCTTGGACCTTTAAATGCAAGACCATGAGTGCCAAGGGTGAAACATGGGCTATAAATTAATGCACACTGAGAAAAGTTCAGCCTGTAAGAAAAAAATAAAATGAAGTGGTGTTCCTCTAGACAGATTTATTCTGTAAGGTCTATTTAGGAAGAGCAGTTGAAGTGGTGAGGGACTCAGAAATTATACTTTATGAAGTTAAAAAAACAAGATTGTTTAAGCTTAGAAAGATGAAGACTTGCAAGGGTACAGTAGCTGCCTTTGGATTCTCATGGGGAGGGAATTCTGTGTCAGCCCTGCAGAACAAAATTAGGGTCAGTAACAATGAAGTTCAAGGAGCTGAAAGACGGTTATTTGGCTTGACATAAGAACAGAGTTTCTAATAATTAAAGCCATATAAAAGTGGAAGAAGCTGACTTACAAAAGAGCAGGCTCCTTGGTCTCTGGAATTGCTGTAGCTCAGGGTGAACAGCCTGTGTGGTGTCTTGAAGAGGAGACCGCCATACTGGATAGGATGTTGGAATCATCAGTGGTTCTCAGACCAGGGCTTGCTGGATCATAATTAAGCCAAAGCACTTATTCGAAATATGGATTCTAGGACTGCACCAGAAGTCTGAACTTGAATATCACAGGCTGGGGATCACAAGGATGTGTTGTTTAAGATAAACAATGTTCCTCAGGTAGTTCTGATGTTCATCTAGACTTGGGAATCAAAATAAGTTAGTTAACCTATAAAGCTCTTTACAGTTTTAGATTTCCTCAATAAGTAAACTTAACGCTGCATTATTTGATTGTCAATATTTGCCTATATAAGCTGAAACAAAGCATATTTAAATCTCAAAACCTGAGGTATAGAGTAGGAACTTTTGACTTTTCTTTTTGCTTGGTTAGGTTGGTTCATGTAAGAGGTTTGATAAGGAAGGAAAGAAGTGTTTTTCAACACAGGAGTTTGAAGCAGACTCTCTTACTGCTGTTTGAGCAGAAAAACTAACTGAAAATAATTCAGAACTTTGAAGGACATTTTTTTAGATGTAAACTCTGGAACTAACCTATGTAAATTTCAAGTATAACCTTCTCTCTGTGAGAAAGGATATTTGTAATTAGGAGCTGGGTTTGCAAGAGGAAAATTTTGGTACTCCTCCCCCCACCCCAGCCCCGATCCCCCTGCACCAGCATTGCGGGAATTTTTGTTGTCTCAAAGGGCCCGAAAGCAGAAATGTGCCAAGGGGTGTCAGAGCAGGTCAAAGACTTATGCTGGAGAGATGGAGAAACAAGACAGAAAAGTGTTGTAAGTAAATAAAGGAACATTGATAGAGGGATAAAGAAAAGAGGCAGGAATTCCACCGGGGTTCCGTGGTCAGGACTCAGCGCTCTCACTGTGGGGGCCCTGGGTTCCAGCCCTGGTTGGGGAACCACCATTCCATAAGCCACACAGTGTGACCGAAAAAAGAAAAAGAAGAGAAAAAAGGGATGTATATACTTGGGCAGGTTGAGGGCCGCCAACCATGACCCAGATTTGGCTCACTGAGACCCACCCTTAGTTTTGGACACATAGACCAGAGTGTAAAGGAGGCCTGGTTCAGACAGAACAACATTTTGGAGTGTTCAGGATTTCTGAGTTTGATGTGAGAGATGAACAGATGAGCTGAATTCAAGTGGAAGAGAGCTGTAGTACTACCAGTCACTAGAGAATGTGAACCTTCTTGGGAGGTTTTAGAAGCATCTGGGGTCGCCACTGAATATTGAAACTGTCTTCCAGGCAGAGCGGCCGAGGAGAAGCCGGGGTGGGGCGGGGTCCCCGAGGACTGTCTCACCGGAGGCCCCAGCAGCGCCCACGAGGGGCTGCCTAGTGGCTGGCTCCCCAGTCAGTCCCTGTTTCCTGAGTGACCAGGCTCTCAGGTGCGGATGGCCTTGGGCTTCTGAGAGCACCTGGGGTCCGCAGCTTTGACACAGAACAGTTAGTCTTTGTGACGCCCGGACAGTAAGATGTTTGCATAGATTAGAACTAGAGATCTGTCTGTCATTGCAGGCAGCCCTTTGGAGGAGGCAACCATTCAACCATCTGTGCTTAAAAAATAAGCCTTTGTCTGGAGCCCACCACACTTGTTTTCATGCAACACATGTTTGCAGTGATTTGGCTACTTCTATTTGAGAGTAAAACAGGTTCTATAACATTAGCCACTTCTTCTCTGAATAAGAACAAGGAAGTTAGAATTAATACTGTCTCTGCGTGTGTGTGAATCTATATAAAAACACACAGAGGTGAAAAGAAGATATATTTAATGTGTATTTCATTATGTGTGTTTCATTTCTGGTCTTCAGACAGTTCTATCCTTGAAAACTTGCAGGTTAATACAGTATTTGGAACAATACAACAAAAATTGGAGAAGGATATTGATTGTATGCTGTTTAAGAAGGTGATTGACTTTATTATGATGATCAACGTTTTTTAAATTAGAAAATTGAGACACTGTTTTTTAAAAAATAAGTTTGCTTATTTATTTTATGCCGTGCTGGGTCTTGGTGGCCGTGCGGGCTTTTTCGCTAGTTGTGGCGAGCAGGGGCGCCTCGCTGGCTGCAGTGTGCGGGCTTCTCCCCGTGGTGGCCTCTCCTGTGGACCACGGGCTCTGGGGCATGTGGCTCCCGGGCTCTGGGGCACAGACTTACCTGCTCCTAACCCTTTCTTACTGGCATGTGGGATCTTCCCAAACCAGGGATTGGACCTGTGTTCCCTGCATTAGCAGGCGGATTCTTAACCCCGGGACCACCAGAGAAGCCCCTGGTTTTTTTTTTTTTTCCTTTAATTTTGACATGCTGTGTTTCCTCTCATCTCCCAGATATGACTTTTCAAAAACAAGCCTCTTCATAAGTGAAGGAAGAATGCCAAGATAACTATAGTGGAGTCAGAGATGAAACAGACAGTTCAGAACCAACATTTAGGTGGTGATTGAGTAGAAGACCAAAGTTATCAGAAGGAGAATACACACAGAAGTACACATAAAAGGGGGAAAAAAAAACCTCTTAATATTCTTAAAGAAGTGTGAAAAAGCTGGTGAAGAGGACACGCTAACAGACAGATGGAGGATGAGTCATGAAACCATGAAAAGGAAAGAGATTAGGGAGAGAATTCTCTCCAAGCTGTAAGATGCATTACCTTGGGGCTTTAAAAATGTTCATTTTCCCCCCTTTGGTTAAAATGACTCAAGGATGGACCACCATAATTTTTTCCATTTTACTTGGCTTCTCTTCTGCCTTTTTGCCAGCTTTTCTGCTCAGCAACGGGACTCTGGTTAGGAGTTTATCTTCCCCCGTTCTGCCCTCCTCCTGACTCAAAGGAAAGATTTTTGTAATGTGTTTTAATGATGTGCATAGCAACAGGCTCATTATAAACACATGGTGTTCAGACTTTTCTGGACACAGAATGAAGAAAGATGGTTTGTGAGAGGTGGAGAAATTCTTAGTCAAACAGAAGGATCCTTAATAATAGCCAGGGGAAACCAGAAAGCTGCTGGCCAAGATCACTGCTTTTCGTTTAGGTCTGGGGTTTTTCCAAGTCTTCCTCCAGTGAGGAAGTCCCTCTTTAGTTTTTTCAATACTAAAGAGAACCCTTTGTAAGAGAAGAAGTAATTTTTGAGGAGTGAATTGGCTTCGAGGTTGAAGTTCCTTGATTTCTAAAATTTTCAATTCTGGGGCGTTTTTCCGTTATCAGAACATGTTTGTCTTCGCATTATCCCTGTTGAATGGTCTATTTGCATAGTGCCAAGGGCCTTCTGGGTTTCCCCGGATGTTTCAGTGGGTAAAGAATCTGCCTGCAATGCAGGAGACGTGGGAGATGTAGGTTCTATCCCTGGGTTGGGAAGATCCCTTGGAGGAGGAAAATAGCAACCCTCTCCAGTGTTTTTGCCTGAAAAATCCCATGGACAGAGGCGCCTGACAGGCCAAAATCCAAAGGGTTGCAAAGAGCTGGACCCAACTGAGCAACTGAGCAGCAAGCAGCTTCTGATTGTCCTAAGGAGGCCAGACAACCGTTCCTTCTTTTCCAGGACACGTTTGTAGCCGCTGTGGAGGTGGGGTGGTCCATGCTCCTAGAGGTGAGCGTCGTTTAGGCAAAGCAGCGCAGCCGCCGCGTGGCCAGCACCGTTGCCCCGCAAGGACGGCCTCGGCATCCTGCAGCACGTCTGCTGGGACTCCAGGTCTTTGGGACCTGTGGCAGGCTCCCTCCGCCTAGTGGGCCCTGCAGTCTGTGTTTCTGCACTTCTTAGCCTCTGTGGGTCGCTCTTCTCTTGATATCACTCTTCTCCTGTACATCTCCCAACTTCCCTAAAGTACTGGACAATGAGGCTTCATGCTAGTCTGCTTGGTAAAACTGCCTAGCAGTGATTTCCAGAAAGATTTTGAAAAAAAATTCTTAATCTCTTTATGGACTAGTCGGGAGCATTCCACAGTGTTAAATGTAATTCCTTGTCTGGGAAGATCTAATGGGACAATGTGTCATTCCACTAACTGGAAATACACGGCCGCGTTGAAAGCTGCACTCTTTCGGTGCCGTAGAGAGCATAGGTGCATCTTCTGTTGTGATGGTGGGTGACAGGGAGGTATAACGTTATTGCAGTGTTAGATGGCGGTGGGCAGTGGTACCCCACTTTTCTTCCAGTTATATGTTTTGGGCTGTTGGCATTTCTATTGATGTTTAAGGTAGATTCGCTTAAGACTTTTTACATCGCCGTGAAGGTCAAACTGGTGTTTTGATTTTTTGTTTTTTAACTAGGCTTCAAGAAGTGGTTCCAGTGACCTTACAAAAGCTTTCTTCACCTTACCTTTCTTGTAAATACCTACGGTTTCCTCCTTAGTCTCTTGGCATCTGCCTCGAGTGCTTTTGTAAACAAGTCAGTGTTCACCCAGTGTTTAAAATGTCTCTCTTAAAAGCTCTAATTATGGTCACATTTCCATTTCCTTTTACAACACCATATATTTTGTTCCTCCGGTTCTCTGACTTCTTTTATTATTTTGAAATGTCATTTTAATGGCTATTTAAAGTTTACCCGTGGGCTGGGAAATAGGGACTCCCTTCAAGTCAGACTTAAGATTCAGCATGAATTCCCTGTGGATAATATAATTTGCTGAGAATGGCAAATCCTTCTCCAAGCCAGCTCCAGCCAGTGAATGAGAACTTGTTCTCTCTCTGTCTGATGACTGAGAACGAAATTGTTTCTGCCAGATATTTTAAGATGCTGTTGATACTGAGATTTAATCTCAAACATTATACTGTGTGGCCAATGTCACGTATGATGAGATGAGAGAGGAGGATGGCTATGTGCCACAAACAGCCATCTTGAAGGCCAGAAGAATTGATTCCCCAAAGGAGATGAGTTGATGAAAATGTGAGTTGCCATTTGCATTATTTTTTATTTCAACCTTTGTGTTAAGCACCTATTCCATGTTAAGACACTTTGCTAGTCACTGGGAGTATAAAGTGAACAGATCTCAACACGTCCTCTCTCTTCTGAAAGAGTGGTATCTCCAGACAGCGTCTATTTCATTTCCACATATTTGATTTATTGGAAATTGGAGTTTGTCTGTAAAGCTTACACTGCTCATGTTATTTACTTCCTGGCGTAGGCTTTCTCTCTCTTTTCGTGAATCACAGGGAGCCTGGTAAGTGTCTTCCTGGCCCAGCTCTGTGGGCCTGTGAGCTGTGCAGTTATTTGCACGGGGCCCCACACTCAGAAAGGTACTGAACTTGGCTTTGTGCTCTGCTGCCATTCTTTTGAAATTCTTAATGAGTTTTTTTTTTTTTTTGGCTGCACCAGGCAGCATGTGGAATCTTAGTTCCCTGACCAGGGATTGAATCCATGCCCCTTGCAGTGGAAGCCTGGAGTCTTAACCACATTGGGACATTGAGGAAGTCCCAGAAATTCTTAATGATTTTTGAATTACAAACCCCGCATTTCATTTTTCACTAGACTCTGCAAATTTTGTAGCCAGTCCTGCCCAGGGCAGCCTGCTACCTATGTCCCTGTTCATTCATTTCTGCTTGTTCTGTTATTGCCTTGTGACTCACTGGGTGGATCTGAGTCTGCTGTTATGGGTGTGATCAAAGAGGAAGAGTAAATAATAATAATAATAAAATCCACAGAGGAGCAAAAATAAAATTTTCACTCTGTATATGCACTCTGATAGATAGTATGGAACAGGGAGGCCTGGTGCGCTGCAGTCCATGGGGTTGCCAAGAGTCAGATACAGCTTAACAACTGAACAACAACAGCATGCAAATATGAAAATAAAATTGAGGCCTTAGTAACCGTTTCTGTCCCAGGACTTGACTTACTGGAAAAATCCTGCAGAGTTGGGGGAGACATTAATATTATAAAATCAGTTGAATTTCCTTTAGGGAAGCTGATTAATTAGCTTATCTCAGTCCTCAACTAGGATTTCCTTACGATTTTCTATAAAGAGGATGACTCTCCAAAGTTTAGACTTTTGTTAATTAAAGCAAAAGTACGCCTTAGTGCTTACCTCGTCATACCAAGTCTTCCACATGTATGGGTATCCTTTTTATCCTTCTCTTTCCCCTCTCGGGAAAAAGATCTCATTTGCAAGAATATGTAGAGAGAGAGAAGTTTAGGCAGCAGAACAATGAGGTATACCCAAATGAAATGAAGTTAGTACTTAAACACAATCTGTTTGTTTTTTTGTTTAAAATTCTCATTTTCAATCATATGGCTAATGTGTATTTACTAGTATTGGATGATCTGTTCTGAAATTCTCAAAAGCAAACAAATCATGGGTTTCTGTTGAGCTACTTCGATATAACTTGATGTCTTAAGCAAGGGCAACAATTTTGTTCTTTTTGCATTCCCTGATCTTCAAAGATACATTTATTCATGTGTTTATTCACTGATTCATTGATTACAAATGGTTCTTTATCAGAGTTGCATTGCAGGAGACTGAGAAGGATCCAACATTTGACTCATGGAGTAATAAAGATTTATAATACAGCAGGGATTAAAATTTTAGAATATTGAATTATTTCAAAAGCCTAGTAGAACCCAATGATCCCACGCATCAGTGTCTCCCTTCAGAGAGGTAGAGAGAGGGGTGAAAAATAAACAGTAGTGATGAGAATTGGTGTTTTGTCATGTCAAAGCATGCCAGCTATGCTGTATGGATTTTTTTTTAAGAAAGCATCCACTTCCTTAAAAAGTATTTCTCGGATTTTTCGGGATACCATTTATAACGGGTGGGATTGGGAGGAGTGTGTTCATTTCAGTACTGGGGTTTTTAAAAAATCTTGCAGGGAGAGAGAGGCACAGGGAGGGTAGATGTTTTAGAATCCTTAGCTCTGCTTTTCCCCTGCCATTTCAGTGAGGGGGACCTTAAGTTGGGGCAGAATGGGTGGGGAGGGAGGCGGGAAGTGGCAGGCGTGCGGGACTCCCACGTGAAAGAGCCCCACAGTGCCCGAGCAGCAGCAGCATCTAGAAAGCATAGAGTCCTTTTTTGTGCTTTTTTGGCATAGCTGTTTTCTAGCCCGCAGGGCCTGAGAATATAACTCTATGGGGTTTCGTGGAAGAAGGTAGTTGGCATTCTGTCACTCGCCAGAGTTTAATAGCAGTAGCCGTGAGAGTGGCTGGCCTTTGCGTGCGAGGCTCTGCAGTAAGTGTTTTCAGTAATTTTCTGTTTTGGTCCTCACTTGTGTGCTTAGCCGCTCAGTTGTGTCCGACACTTTGTGACCCCATGGACTGTAGTCCACCAGGCTCCTCTGTCCATGGGGATTCTCCAGGCAAAGATGCTGGAGTGGGTTGCCATTGCCCCGCCTCCCGGGGATCTTCCCAACCCCTGGGATCAAACCCAGGTCTCGTGCATAGTAGGTGGATTCTTGTCTGAGCCACCAGCTACAACCCCATAAAGGGGGCTCTATTATCATTCTCTGAAAAACGATTGTGGGTTTTTCCCCTAATAGAAGTTTTATTACTAATACATGGAGATTTCATCCATCAAATTAGTTGAATCCTTTACATTTCATTGCCAGAGAAATACTTCTGTCCACGTGTCCCCCGACTCCCCAGCTTTACTAGAGAAGCAAGAGTCGGGGTTAGTTCCTACTGAAGGGTCAGCAGAGACAGGCGAGGGCAGGAGTACCTGTGAAGTCAGAGATGGTGAACTGGCAGTGTGAGAGCTGATTCTGGTCTACTGGTGGGTTTTGTTGCACCTGGACCATTTTTTAAAGAGTTGGATTTGGATGCCTTGCAGGTGGGCATGTGCTGTCCAGTTTGCCCATTACCCCGACTCCCTGTGGTACAATATGGACTCCTTCAAGTGACCTGCTGGCTCTGTAGGTATTTAGGTTGTGATCGCTAATACTTGTACTTTCTATATAACTTGGCGTGCTTCTCAGTACTGCGGTCAACCTGTATCTCCGCAGTGGCCCATCTGGACCTATGGCACTCAGAGTCCAGCGGTCTTCATGCTTTAGCCACCTACCAGAAACTGGATGGTCCAGAGGGATGTGCGAGTATCGTTCTCCTTTCATCCTTGTTTGAAAAGTTTCTTTCCATGTCAGAGTGCCAGATCACATGTTCCTGTACTTTATGTGGTGGACATGTGGCTCAAGTCTTTCAGATTTCTCCTCTTTCTTGCTTTCAATATCTGCCTCATCTCTGATTACTCATAAAAGATTCCATCCATCAGAAAGGTACCAAATGTTCTGTAGGGCCAAAAAAAAAAAAAAAAAAGAAACCACCCAAATTTTAAGCAAACATAGCTCATTTGAAAAAGTAGTTTGCTGTCTATCAAGATAAACTAAGCTTTACCAGAGTCATGGTTTTATATCCAAACGTGAGATGCCACACATTCTAGAGGCCACTTGCTTTATTGTACAGATGAAGGAGATGAGAACTAGGGAGATGAAGGGGCTTTGCCCACAGTCACACCACTGCTTAGAGACGGAAGTCTGGCTCTTCAGCCGGTACTGGCATGGTTTGTAGGTTAACCAAGGATGCAGACATGGGAGAAGATTTATTTAAATTTCCAAAAGCCTTAGCCCATACTCCCCTCCCTTGCCCTGCAACAGCTAAGACACCCTGTAGAACTGGAAGAGATGTGTTTTGTCCAAGGGAAGGAAGTAGTTTAGACGGAAGAAACAAAGGGCAAAGGAAAACAGGCACTTCTTTGAATGGAGTCCTTTAAATAGTGAGCCTTCTTTCGAGATTGGAACTGAGATGGGTTTTATTTAGCATTTTTATCAGTGATCTGCCGCCCTGGGCATAGAGTGAAAGTGCCAAGCTTTCAGATGACACTAAGCCCTTTAGAAGAGTGGAAAATTGAGACATTGGAAATAAACAGTAGAAAGGTGTCAGCCGGTGTCAAGTTCCCAGGTGTGACTCTGAAAGGATGGTACTGTGCTTTCTGGTGCAATTTGTGAGCAGAGGGGTGGAGTCGTCCCAGCAGGGACATGTTGCAACGTGTTTCAGCTTACAGCAGCCCAGCTCTCAAGGTTAGCCCATCAATCTTGTGCCTGCAGCTGGCCAGAATGAGTGGATGTGTTGCCAGTGTAAAAATGTTTCCTGCCAACATGAAAAGGTGTTACTGTTATTCAGAGCAAATCCCAGCAAATTTTACGTAAGTTTCACTGAAATACAAGCCAGACACATGATAATTTACCAGAAAATCAGAGAGATTGAAGAAGCAGTGTTAGAAACAAATGTTTTTGACCACGACACCAAATGTTTTGAAGAAGGTCTTCAGAAGACATGAACTGTGATAAATAAACAGAGAAACCCATAGATCAAGGAAAACTCAAAAAGGTCAGTAATTTGGATCCTTGAAATAAATGACCAACTGTGAAAAGATGGATATTGGTGGAAAATATGAAGGCAAGTTAGATATCTGCCAGACGGCACTGTGTATATATTTTGAATGACAAATAGAATCAGTGAAGAACTGGTATTTGGTCTAACTGGTATTTTCTTCAAGGAAAATATTAGCTGGAAGTAAAATATAGTTCAAAAACAAACTCTGCTGTAGTAGATTTGTACTCAGGAAATCTACTTTGCAGTTATTTGTTTCTTGGTCAGGGTCTGTAAACTCCCTCAAACTCAGCTTTTGTGTTTATTATCAACTGGAGATGATGCCAGCATAGCTCCTGTGAGGATTAATTCAGAAAGCACCCATTACTATGTCCAGGACATTAGTGGATATTCAAATAATGTTTGTTTTTTAAATAATAAAGAGGCACCGTCAGGTAATGAGAAATTGCTGTGTAGATAGTTGTCAATCAGTTTTGGCCTTGGTAACCAGAAATGTACAGGAAAGAGAATTCTGGGAATGTAGATTAATCTAGTCAGATTGTGACATTACAGGGTCACCAAGGGGCTTAGTATCTAACTAAGCTAACTAAGCTCACTGTGCTCAATTATTCAGTTGTGTCTGATTCTTTGAGACCCTAAGAACCATAGCCCACCAGGTTCTTCTGTCCATGGAACTTCGCAGGCAAGAATACTGGACTGGGTTGCCATTCCCTTCTCCAGGGAGGATTCCTGATGCAGGGATCCAACCTATGTTTCTTGTGCCTCCTGTATTGGCAGGCGGATTCTTTACCCTTAGCGCTACCTGGGAAGCTCTTGATTCTGCTAACTGATGATTAGCAGGGACCAAATCACTAAAAACCCTGCTTTTGTAGAAACTCTCATTCGCTAGAAACTTTTTAATAGTACTGACTTATGAGTGCTCGCCCCTTCATGGATCATACCCTTGTCGTGGCGAAGGGGCTTGCCATACAGAGCCTCCCAAGATGGACAGGTCATAGCAGAGAGTTCTGACAAAATGTGGCCCCCTAGAGGAGGGAATGGCACACTACTCCAGTATTCTCGCCTCGAGCACCGCGTGAATAGTATGAAAAGACAAAAAGATGTGACCCCAGAAGATGAGCTCCCCGGGTCAGAAAGTGTCCAGTAGCCTACTGGGGAAGAGTGGAGAAATAGCTCCAGAAAGAATGAAGAGACTGGGCGAAAGTGGAAATGACGCTCAGTTGTGGATGTATCTGGAGGTCAAGTCTGATGCTGTATAGAACAATTCTGCATAGAAACTTGGAATGTTAGGTCCATGAATCAAGGTAAATTGGACATGGTCGAGCAGGAGATGATAAGAGTGAACATCAACATCTTAGGAATTAGTGAAGTAAAACTTGAACTGAGAAATTACAGATGTACAAGCTGGATTGTAAAAGGGCAGAGGAACCAGAGATCAAATTGCCAACATCCGTTGGATCACAGAGAAAGCAAGAGAATCCCAGCAAAATTATCTGCTCCATTGACTTCTCTAAAGCCTTTGACTATGTGGATCACAATTAACTGGAAAATTCTCAAAAAGATGGGAGTACCTTGCCTGTCTTCTGAGAAACCAGTATGCCGGTCAAGAATCCACAGTTAGAACCGACATGGAACAACAGACTGTTTCAAAATTGGGAAAGGTATATGTCAAGGCTGTATATTGTCACCCTGCTTATTTAACTTCTATGCAGATTACATCAAGCAAGATGCCAGGCTGGATGAATCACAAGCTGGAATTGATATTGTGGGGAGACATATGAACAATCTCAGATAATGCAGATGATACAACTCTTATTTCAGAAAGTGAATAGGAACTAAAGAACCTCTTGATGGGAGTGCAAAAGGAGAGTGAAAAAGCTGGCTTGAAACTCAGCATTCAAAAAACTAAAATCATGGCATTCGGTTCCAACACTTCATGGCAAATAGATTGGGAAACAGTGAAAACAATGACAGACTTTATTTTCCTGGGCTCCAAAATCACTGCAGATGGTGACTGTAGCCATGAAATTAAAAGATGCTTGTTCCTTGGAAGAAAAGCTACGACAAACCTAGATAGTGCATTAAAAAGCAGAGACACCACTTTAACGACAAAGGTCCATCTAGTCAAGGCTATGGTTTTTCCAGTAGTCATGTATGGATGTGAGAGTTGGACCATAAAGAAAGCTGAGCACCGAAGAATTGATGCTTTTGAACTGTGGTGTTGGAGAAGAATCTTGAGAGTCTCTTGGACTGCAAGGAAATCAAACCAGTCAATCCTAAAGGAGATCAACTCTGAATATTATTGGAAGGACTGATGCTAAAGCTACAATATTTCCGCCACCTGATGTGAAGAGCTGACTCATTAGAAAAGACCCTGATCCTGGGAAAGATTGAGAGCAGGAGGAGAAGGGGTGACAGAGAATGAGATGGTTGTATGGCATCACTGACTCCATGAACATGAATTTGAGCAATCTCGGGGAGATAATGAGGGTCAGGGAGGCCTGTCATGCTGCAGTCCATGGGATCCAAAGAGTCAGACACAACTTAGCGACTGAACAACAGCAATGTGAGTGCTAGAAATCAAATTACCCTCCAAAGATAAAGGATTTGATGTCACTGAAATGAAGTTTAACTTTGTCCCTTATTTCCTCTGGCACTTCCTAAAAGTAGAGTTGCAAAAAGTAATTTAAGCAAAAATTGTATTGTTATCATCAGCGTGTATTTCCTAAGTAGATTCCCCACTCCTGCCCCAGTCCCATAGGAGGGGTCAGATCTTGCCCAGAGGGTCGTGCTTACTGTGCAGAGGTTATCAGACCAGTGTGAGAAAACAGGATAAGGCAGGCCTGGCCTGCAGCTTCACAGATGGTCAGAGCAGCTGTTCAGGGTCTTGAAGCAGGTTGGCTACAGAAAGAGGGGCCAGTCTTGCAGTACTTGTAACTTGAAGAGGGTGTAGTTTGAAGAGTATAAACAGATTTCAATTAAATTATTTAAGAAAATGATGACTCTTGGTAAGTGATGGTTATTATTTTTTTAAAAAAAGCAAAACTAAGAAATTGGACTGCTTGTGTCTTTAAGTGTGGTCTTTAGCATGCATGGCTCAGAAGCATGAAAAATGCATGAAAAAATGAAAGTGTTAGTTGCTCAATTGTGTCTGACTCTCTGCAACCCCATGGACTGTAGCCTGCCAGGCTCCTCTGTCCATGGGTTTCTCCAGGCAAGGATAGTGGAGTGGTTAGCTGTTCCCGTCTCCAGGGATCTTCCTGACTCAAGGATCGAACCCAGATCTCTCGGATAGCAGGTGGATTCTTTACTGTCTGTGCTGCCAGGGAAGCTCTTTGCTGTACAGAAGAAATTAATACAACATTGTAAATCAACTATACTTCAGCAAAAATTTAAAAAAATGAATCTATACCTTAAAAAATTGCATATTCTTGTACCCTGCTCTTGATTGCCTGCAAAATCTTTTAATTAATGCCATGTTGAGACTTAAACTTTGGTTAAATGAAAGGAAATTCTACCCTGATTTTCTTTCAGGTATAGCTAGTGTTTTATGTTAGTAAATAGAAATTCTCAAAATACAATCTCAAGATAGATTGCAGGAATTGGAAAGGAATTAAAGAGTTGCAAAGGTCATTTTAGGCTGAGGAACCTGAAGGATAGACTATTTTTGTTGTTTAGCCACTCAGTTATGTCCAACTCTTTGCTGCCCAATGGCCTGTAGCCCTCTAGGCTCCTTCTGTCCTTGGGATTTCCCAGGCAAGAATCCTGGAGTAGGTTGCCATTTTCTCCTCTAAGGGATCTTCCTGAACCAGGGATCAAACCTGCATTTGCAGGCAGATTATTTATCACTGAGTCACCAGGGAAGCCCAGAGGATAGATGGTCTTATTTGTACAATAAGTGGGCATCTTCACGATGCCTGACATGACCACAATGGAGAAACCGAGGTTCTGCAGTAATTTTGGTTAGTTTTTATTTCTCATGTTTTATAGTCTAAAATTTTAGCCTTTTAGTTAAAATTTGTTAATGCATAACTGATTGTACATAATATAATGATGGTATATCCTCAAATAAGTCATTAAATTTCCTGATTGTACAAGAATTTAGCATTATGTTGTTCAGTCCCTCAGCAGTGTCCGCCTCTTTGCGACCCCATGGACTGCAGCACACCAGCCTTCCCTGCCCTTCATCATCTCCCAGAGCTTGCTCAAATCCATGTCCATGGAGTGGGTGATGCCATCCAACCATCTCATCCTCTGTCATCGCCTTCTCCTCCTGCCTCTATCTTTTCCAGCATCAGGGTCTTTTCCAGTGATTGGGCTCTCTGCATTAGGTGGCCAAAGTATTGGAGCTTCAGCTTCAGCATCAGTCCTTCCAATGAACACTCAGGACAGATTTCCTTCAGAATGGACTGGTTTGATCTCCTTGCAGTCCAAGGGACTCTCAAGAGTCTTCTCCAACACCACAGTTCAAAAGCATCAATTCTTCGGCGCTCGCTTTCTTCACAGTCCAACTCTCACATCCATACATGACTACTAGAAAAACCGTAGCTTTGACTATATTGGCATTATGTACATCCTTAATAGAACTGGCTTAAATTGTAGTACTCTAGGACCCTAAAACCATATGTGAGACCTTTTCCATTGTTTACTCATGCTTTGAAATTATAAATTTAATTTTAAAAAATATTTCACAACTGAGAATCTGTGTGTGGATTTCAGTAATTCTCTTGCCATGCCAGTATGTCAACTTCTACTGAATTTAAGTAAATGTAAGATGAAACAGTAGATGAATTTAGAAGTGATGATGAAAACATTTCAGCCAAATAAAATTCCCGAGTTGTAAAAACATCAGAGTTTTCATCATTAGTTTTATTAAAGAAGGTATTATTTTCTAGACTGGTTTATGGAATCCTTGATTCTAATTACTAACCAGAAACACAATATATTTAAATAAAAAAAAGCAAACTAAAGATAAAAATTCTCAGTTCTAGATTGGAGGTATTTTAATTTTCTAAACTATCTTTCGTGGCCTTTCTATACCTTGAGAGGTTTTGTTGATTTCTGAAGTGCTCCCCTTTGTTATGAGTACTGAAAGTTTTATCCTGAGAGCTAATACTCTGACAATCTTTTACAAGAAAATTTAATTCATATTTTTTAAAAAAAAATATGGCCTGGAAATGTTTTTATCCACAGGAAGTTGGAAAATACCACATAAAAGAAAGCTGTGTTCTTTACATCTGGTTCATTTTCAAAAGGGGGTCACGAATCTTATAACCATTATACACTAAAGGATATATTTTTCCTTCCTGATTTAATGTGATTATTTGCCAATTTGTAACATTGTGTGATTATAACGACAGTATGATTAGAAATCTGGTTTAGAGCTTTGACCATCTGCAGGAGAGGAATGNTTTCAAAAGGGGGTCACGAATCTTATAACCATTATACACTAAAGGATATATTTTTCCTTCCTGATTTAATGTGATTATTTGCCAATTTGTAACATTGTGTGATTATAACGACAGTATGATTAGAAATCTGGTTTAGAGCTTTGACCATCTGCAGGAGAGGAATGTTGAATCACAGAGGTTCTTATTCATTGCTCTGTGATACTTGCATTTACACCTGAAAATACACACACACACACACACACATCTGCTGCTGCTGCTGCTAAGTCGCTTCAGTCGTGTCCGACTCTGTGCGACCCCACAGATGGCAGCCCATTGGGCTCCACCATCCCTGGGATTCTCCAGGCAAGAACACTGGAGTGGGTTGCCATTTCCTTCTCCAATGAATGAAAGTGAAAAGTGAAAGTGAAGTCGCTCAGTCGTGTCTGACTCAGCGACCCCATGGACTGCAGCCTACCAGGCTCCTCCGTCCATGGGAGTTTCCAGGCAAGAGTACTGGAGTGGGATGCCATTGCCTTCTCCAATGTATATATAATTTAATTATCATGTTTACTAATTTGTGAATGAGGCTCATTTGGCCATTGTACAGATTCTCCTCTTATGATTTTCATTTAAGAAACACAGAACTTTATCATGATAAAGGACAGTACAGACCATCAAATGGTACTCTTCTTTAAAGAAACCACCCTGATCAGATCCAGAGCCAAAAGCCCAGGCTGGCGTCTACTTCTGGAGTGGCGTCCTGTGCCCATACCTTTATTTAATATGTTCCAGCTGCTGCTTCTCTTCTCCCACCCTTCACCAGGTCCCAGGACTGGGTGTCTGCTGTCTGCAAGAAGGTTGACCCCTCCACTTTTTTTTCTTGACTGTCATCGCTTTCCCCAGGCAAGCTGCAGTTTCCAGTGATTTTCAAATATCTTTAATATCTGCTTCTCATAGATTCCTTGCCTTTTTTTAAAATCAGACTTCTTATTTCTATTTTAAAAACTCACCCCAAATATTCATTTCACACATTTTTACTTCTTAATTGCCATTTAGTATTTCTATTACCTCTGGGTGCCTGGTGTTTCTGCCTGTATTCTGTTTATCTGCTTACTGCTTCCATCATTTTTTGTTTAGCCATTCCATCTGGAGCCCTTGAAAAATTATGTCCATCATTTATTTGGCTCATTTGAGCCCCTTGCAGGTTACCATGGGAACCCACACTTCAGAACCAGGGACCTTTTCCTATTCATTTCACTCCCGACCAACCCTAGACATGGAGAGTCCACTCCTGAAATTCTCTCCCTCCTAGACTCCCAGTCCCGTTCCCTTATCTGATCCGTCATTTGCCAGAACTCTGCCCTTCTAAATTTTTCTTTATCTATGATCTTTATAAAGCTTAAACATCTTCTACCTTTACAGGTAGTTTCTGATAGATGTGTCTTAATTTTATACCACTTACATCTTATTCTTGATTCCCTACTGAGGACAGTCTAGAATACTTTCATACATATATTGAGTATCTACTGTATACATGGCCCTGGAAGTGTATGCATAGTACGGCCTTTTTCTTAAAGCGTCTGCATTCGTAGGAGCCCTTCTGTGGCCTGTTAGTCTTGCTTTAGGCTCCTCGGGGTGATGATGGCAGTACCGTTTGTTGATAACCTCTCCCTGGGGCACTTTGCTCACTCTTGCACAACAAAGTTTTGCAAGACCTAGAAAGCTAGACAGTGATGAACTGTTACCCTCCTACTACCTTCTCCTGACCTTCAGTCCTTCTCTAAACATCCCATTTTCCTGTAGATAGCTCTGTCTTTCTTTCTCTGTTATAAATCGACCGTCATCCAGGGCTCTCCATCCTTTTATCATTTGCTGTACCAGGCCCTTGCCATTCCTCCGCGCTCTCATAGACACTTCCACTTGAAGTCACCTTGTTACCTTCTTTCTCTACCATCAGTCTTCTTTTGAGGTAAATTTTTATTGAAGTGTGATACATACAAGTGCAGAAATCGGACTGTATGGTTACCAGTCCTTAGATCAAACCCTGGAGCATCACTAGCCCCTCACATCCTTTCTCTTGTTTCCTCTAAGTCTCTATGCCCCCAGAGTAGCCATTAATCTGACTTCAAACAACATAGGTTAGCTTTACTTTATTTAAAAAAAAAATTTTTTTTAAGTGACTAATATGATATGTTGTCTTTGGTCTCTTACTTCTTTAATCACCATTTTGTGAGTCATCCGTGTAACAGTATAGGACAGTTAGAGCTCAGTCCTCTTCATTGCTGCCTAATATTCCAGTACAGACATACGCCACAGTTTGCACATTCTACTGTGAGGACATTTGGACTGGTTTCAGTTTGGGACTGTTGTGGACTGTGCTGCTGTACGTGTATTACAGACATTCTAGTACATTTTTCTGTGGACATTCTCCCATTTGGCTTTGACAAGTGGACTCGTTTCCTGAATATGCATGTTTGTTTTATTCAACGGTTCTACAGAATTTTTCATTATTACTGGGAAAATGAAAAGCATATTTTAAGGCTAGAAAATTTTAGCTACTTGATCTTGCTTTCTCTGGGCTCCGTATATTGAGTTCATTATTAAACAAGCATGGCTACTGTGTTTGAGGCCCCTAGGGCACATCAGTAAACATAAAAACAGGTATTTGGGCACTTAGTTGCAGATCCTTATGATTATTGATCTTTCTAATTATTAACAATAATGACTATTATCATTTATTAAGTGTTTAATATGTACCAGGGTACAATTCTAACATCTTTATATGTATTAAGTCTTTTAGTCCTTAACAGCAACTCTTAAAGTTATTGTTATTAAAATACTGCTACTTTTCTGATTTACAGAATAGGCAACAAAAGCCCAGTGAAGCTGAGTAACTTGCCCCAGATATGAATAAGTGATGGAGCTGTGATTCAAACCTATGCGTTGTGGTTCAGAATCCATGGTTACCCCCGTGCTTTCCCACTTTCCACTTAAATCCATTCCAGCCTTGTCTGCCCTGCTTTATGTTTTCTTACCTCTGGCCCAAGATATAGGGAAGTGGTGAGGACCACAGGCTTTTGAGTTGCACAGACTTGGGTTTGAATTTTAGCTCCACCACTCACTCTCTGTATGCCCTTAGGTGAGTTATTTATCCTTTCTGTGATTTAGTCTCTTCACAACCAGATCTGGTGAGGATTAATCTGGCTAGTAAATGGAAAAGCATGCTTCATAGTGCCTGACACCATATCGTGGCTATTGTTTGGCCTCCTAACTTGTATCTTTCCCAGCCATCTGCATGGTACATACCACATACATACCAACTTTAAGCATCTTTCTTAAGGGTGGTTGTTTACATCATTTTCCTTTTATCAAAAAGGTTTAAGTATCATTGCCTTGAAGATAAAGACAAACATCCACAAGCATTTGAAGCATTGCAAAATTGTGTCTTCCTTCAGTTCAGTTCAGTTCAGTCACTCAGTCGTGTCTGACTCTTTGTGACCCCATGAATTGCAGCAGGCCAGGCCTCTCTGTCCATCACCAACTCCCAGAGTTCACTCAAACTCATGTCCATCGAGTCAGTGATGCCATCCAGCCATCTCATCCTCAGTCGTCCCCTTCTCCTCCTGCCCCCAATCCCTCCCAGCATCAGAGTCTTTTCCAATGAGTCAACTCTTCGCATGAGGTGGCCAAAGTACTGGAGTTTCAGCTTTAGCATCATTCCTTCCAAAGAACACCCAGGGCTGATCTCCTTCAGAATGGACTGGTTGGATCTCCTTGCAGTCCAAGGGACTCTCAAGAATCTTCTCCCACACCGCAGTTCAAAAGCATCAATTCTTCAGTGCTCAGCTTTCTTCACAGTCCAACTCTCACATCCATACATGACTACTGGAAAAACCATAGCCTTGACTAGACAGACCTTTGTTGGCAAAGTAATGTCTCTGCTTTTGAATATGCTGTCTAGGTTGGTTATAACTTTCCTTCCAAGGAGTAAGTGTCTTTTAATTTCATGGCTACAGTCACCATCTGCAGTGGTTTGGGAGCCCAGAAAAATAAAGTCTGACACTGTTTCCACTGTTTCCCCGTCTATTTCCCATGAATTGATGGGACCAGATGCCATGATCTTCGTTTCCTGAATGTTGAGCTTTAAGCCAACTTTTTCACTCTCCTCTTTCACTTTCATCAGGAGGCTTTTTAGCTCCTCTTCACTTTCTGCCATAAGGGTGGTGTCATCTGCATATCTGAGGTTATTGATATTTCTCCCGGCAATCTTGATTCCAGCTTGTGCTTCTTCCAGCCCAGCGTTTCTCATGATGTACCCTGCATATAAGTTAAAGAAGCAGGGTGACAATATACAGCCTTGACGTACTCCTTTTCTTATTTGGAACCAGTCTGTTGTTCCAAGTCCAGTTCTAACTGTTGCTTCCTGACCTGCATATAGATTTCTCAAGAGGCAGGTCAAGTGGTCTGGTATTCCCATCTCTTTCAGAATTTTCCACAGTTTATTGTGATCCACACAGTCAAAGGCTTTGGCATAGTCAGTAAAGCAGAAATATGTGTTTTTCTGGAACTCTCTTGCCTTTTCCATGATCCATGTCCACTTTTAGTACTTCCTAAAAATTTCTTATCATTAAATACCACATATTTATCCTTAGCATGGAATAACTAATATAGCAATACAATTTTTTATTAGCTTAGACCACCAGTTGGGGCAATATACCAGTCACCTGGGCTTTTCATTTATTCATTCATGTGAGCAAGTATACATTTAGTAAGTATTTACTGAACATCTGTTATGTGCTAGGAATATCCTAGTAATTAGAGATACAACAGTGAACAAAATAGCCTACCTCCCCGCTCTCTAAAAAGGTCACATTTTAAAAATATTTATTGTAGTTTATGAACGTCTCCTTCCCTATTATAAAATTCAGGGAATTATAAGAGCATATGGTACCTAGTTATCTGAATAATTAAAATCAGATACCAGATTCCCGAAAGAAAAATTGTGAAACAGTTTTGTTCAAGTCTCCCCAAATGGTTTCTTCTTACATAGTTATTAAAAGCCTTGCCATAGAGAAGATGATAATCATATAGAAGATATTAAATACACACACTCATATATATAATAAATATATTATAAACTATAGAGGGGTCTACAATGTTTGTTCTTCTTTAAATAAGCTTTTGATCTTTAGGCTTGACTTAAATCTATGATTATGACTTTGATGAGGAAGTACCTGTTTACAAAGCCAGTCATTTCTTTTTGTAAGAATTGATGGAAGTTATACAGAATATGCTAACTTGAGACAATGAAGAACTGCTTGGGACTTAGCTCTCTGTGGAATGTTTTCAGGGCTTCAGTTCAGTTCAGTCGCTCAGTCGTGTCCGACTCTTTGTGACCCCATGAATTACAGCACGCCAGGCCTTTTCAGGGCTTAGTTGCAGTGTTAAAGAGGATAGTGCAGTGTTAAAGACTCTAGATGAGTCTTCATAAAGATAAAATTTAACAGGAAATGCGTGAACTAGTAACTAGGAATTACACAAACTTGTTTTTTTTCCTCCCTAGTCTTTTTAGTGCATGTTCTTCCATCAAGTTATACTGCAAAACATTTTTTTGGTGTTACTATTCTTTAATTTGATGATGATGTTGTTTTTAAAGTATGGTGGTTTTATCGTGGGGTTGAAGTGGGAAGGGCCCATGGTTTGGGCTTCCCAGGGGTTTTGCAAAGACTTGATGGGAGTAGTGGCTCATTTCCCATTTCCTACTGTCCTTTTGCTCACTCCACATTTGCCACATGGGCCATTTTGCTGTTCTTGATCAGAACTCAAAATTCAAATCACAGGGAATTTCCTGGTTGTCCAGTTGTTAGGACTTGATGCTTTCACAGCCATGGGCCTGGCTTCAATCCCTGGTCTGAGAACTAAGATCTCACAAGTGTCATGGCACGGTCGGAAAAAACCCCAACAGTTTAATCATAGGAAATAGGAAGAAATATCTATGAACTTAATTCATTTCTGCTTTTTTTAAAGAAAAAATATTTCAGCCATGCCGCATGGCATATGGAATCTTAGTTCCCTGACCTGGGATTGAACCTGTGCCCCTTACATTGATAGCACAGATTCTTAACCACTGGACCACCAGGGAAGTCCTTCATTTCTGCTTTTATGGAAATAGAAAGCAGAAGATTTGGGGGGATGAGGGAGAAGAAGAAACAGAAGAATGAGGAAAAAAATGTGAATCCGTTACTATATCAAAGACACCCCCTCCAAACCTAAAAAAGAGTAAATCAAATGCTCAAATGTTTGCAGTGTTTTAATGAACTCATCTTAGTAAACGATAATCTGGTCATAACTGCCTTTTAACTGATAGTAAAATCCATTTCCCTCCAAATCAACTTGTTGAAAAGCAGTCTGTCAGTTTTCCATAAAGGAAAAGTCTTTATCTGAAAGTGTTAGTTTAGTTGCTCAGCTCAAAAGTCTTGCAATCATCCTTAAATTCTCTTTCTCCTACACCCCGTAGCCAGCCAGAACATGTCCCGATTCTAACTACCTCCCGCGTCCACGGCTGCTGCTCTAGCTCAGTGTGGTCATTTCTCATGATTGGTGTTCCTGTTCCCACCCTTGCCCCTTGCAGCCTGGTGTCTACGCAGTAGCTAGTACCATCCTTTTAAACGCATGTCAGTTTATGTAGGGGCTTCACTTGTGGCTCAGATGGTAAAAAGTCTGCCTGCAACGCAGGAGACCGGGGTTCTACCCCTGGGTTGAGAAGATCCCCTAGAGGAAGGGGATCTTCCTCCAGGGCAACCCACTCCAGTATTCTTGCCTGGAAAACCCCATGTACAGAGGAGCCAGGCAGGCTACAGTCCATGGGGCTGCAAACAGTCAGACACGACTGAGCGACTTCACTTTTTTTTTTTTTTTGCCCAGCTCCTCCACTGATTGGCCATCTTCCTTACAACAGTCAAATCCTGACATTTTGCCCTGGAAGCTGTTTACAGTCTATACTGCTTCCTCTCTTTCACCCATCGTTCCCTGCCGTTTGACTTCTTGCTCACTCCTTGTTACACTGGCCGTCTTGCCATTCTTGAACAATCACAACTTGCACTTCCTCACAAGCCTTCGTACTTTCTGTTTATCTGCCTGGAATGAGAGCATCCACCACCACCACCGCCCACCCCCCTCCAAGTAGCCATATGTCCAGTTCCTCATTTCTTTTGAAGATCTCTGCTCAAAGTTCATCTTATCAGTGAAACCGTTCTTGACTGCTTCCACTTTGTTACTTCTTACCTCATTTTATCTCAGTGAGCTTATTTATTTCCTTAAATATTGCTTGTTGTCTGCACCAGATGTAACCCACGTGATTGAGAGCAGGGATGGGGACTTTTGAGCCACTGCTATTTCCAAGTGCTGAGGACTGCTCTTGGCATAGTAGGTACTCAGTAAGTTTTATTGAATGGGTGAATACATAACTGAATTTATTTGCATTTTACCAGTAAATTGGGTCTATGTTGGCCTTGTTCTTTTTAGAGAGTAAGTTGGCTAAAGGGTTGAAACTGACTCTTTTTCAAATGTAATTTTCTGTATTTGTTTATTTGGGGCTGTGCTGGGTCTTCATTGCTGCGTGGGCTTTTCTCTAGCTGTGGTTTTCGGGCTTCTCACTGCGGGGGCTTCTGTTGTGGAGTCCGGGCTCTAGGGCGAGTGAGCTTCAGTAGTTGCAACGCCCGAGCTCAGAGCACAGGCCCATTAGTTGTGGTGTGCGGGCTTGGTTGCCCTGTGGCATGGGGGATCTTCCCAGATCAGGGCGTGAACCCGTGTCTGCTACATTGGCAGGCAGATTCTTTACCACTGAGCCACCAGGGAAGCCCTTGACTTTATTTTTGAATAAAGGTGTTATAAGAGGTTGAAAAAAAAATCATTGTAGTGGTAGAATTTGATGGCTTTTATTAGAATTACTCTCCAGTGGATCTTGTGCTGGTTTCTTGAACAGGTTAGCAAAGGATAAGAGGCCATATATGTTCTGCAGTCATAATTTTTAAGGAGAAGCCCACTGAACTTTTTGCTTCAGGGGGAGTTTGAGTGCTTACATAGTCCTTTTCTGTAGGAATCCTGCCCTTTGAACATGGCCTCAGACCCTGTGTAGCCACCGACTCTCCAGAACTGGCTCCCTTCTCGGTTTTGTGTACCTGGGTTTTTGGTTCCTAAAGAAACATTTGATGTGTTTTTATTCTGGTTCCTGCTGCTGCTGCTAAGTTGCTTCAGTCGTGTCCGACTCTGTGCAACCCCATAGATGGCAGCCCATTGGGCTCCGCCATCCCTGGGATTCTCCAGGCAAGAACACTGGAGTGGGTTGCCATTTCCTTCTCCAATGCATGAAAGTGAAAAGTGAAAGTGAAGTCACTCAGTCGTGTCTGACTCAGCGACCCCATGGACTGTAGCCCACCAGGCTCCTCCGTCCATGGGAGTCTCCAGGCAAGAGTACTGGAGTGGGATGCCATGGCCTTCTCTGATTCTGGTTCCTAGTGAGATAATTTTAAGTTATTAAACACAGAATGGTAAAAAAAAAAACAAACAAAAAACAGGTGTTTGTAGCAGCTTTCTGCATGAAATGAGGAATGAGGAATTTTCTTTGATGTGGGAATTGCAGTTCTCTGCTTAACAGTCCCCTTCCCTGCCCTCATACCTAAACAAAGGGCTTCTTTCCACCTGGGTATGGCTTGTTGTCACTTCGGGTCATCATATTCGTTTCTGGGAAATTAAATTTCCTATCTCTGATTGCTCAGTTGGTAAAGAATCCATGTACAACGAAGGAGACCCCCGTTTGATTCCTGGGTTGGGAAGATCCGCTGGAGGAGGAATAGGCTACCCACTCTACTATTCTTGGGCTTCCCTTGTGGCTCAGATGATAAAGAATCCGCCCACAATGTGGGAGACTTGGGTTCTATCCCTGGGTTGGGAAGACCCCCTGGAGAAGGGAAAGGCTACCCACTCTGGTATTCTGGCCTGGAGAATTCCATGGACTGTATAGTCCATGGGGTCGCAAAGAGTTGGACACGATTGAGCAACTTTCACTCACTCACTCACCTTGAAGTTTACTAAGTATTAGTAAACTGAGTCTCTAATGGAAGAAAGGACGGCGAAAACTGTTTCAAAATTACATGCACCACAGGGAGTATCTAGTCCTTCAATCCTAGAGACCCAGAAGGGGCCTGAAAGGAAGAATTTCGAGAGACATTTTCATGAAAATGTCAGGGACAGTTTTGCCAGGAAGCAACAGGACAGGAAGATGGTAGATTCTTGCCCAATGAGATGTTTGCTGGTTTGGTATTTTATCTTTGGCCGTTGTTACCACATTTGACATTCTCAGCTGCTTTTGAAGATTCTGCAAAAGAATAGTAGTATTCATTTCCAGCAGTACAAATTCAGTAAGTGGTCAGCGGATTCATGTTGTAATGTGTTTACAACCTCCTGAAGTTTTTTGCTTCCTTCCAGTTTCTCCTTTGAGGTTTATGCTTTAGACTTATAGAAACTACAGACTGTGCCAGTTTACTGCCCAGGCGCAACGTTGTCATGAAAGAGCACTTGACTCTGACATCAAAAGTCTTGGCAAGTCGCCTTCCCTTTCGGAGTCTCTGCTTCCTCACGGGTGAAAGGGAAATTGTAGGGACTGTCTTGAAGGGTTGTTGTGAATACGAGGTAATGCATCACAGTACCCGTGAAAACTCTTGGAAAATAACTCTTCAAATGGAAAGCACTGTTATTATTAAGGATTACTTGAATCTTCTGATTTCTTAACATCTAGAAAATTTCACTTGTGGAGAATGCAAGTTGTCCATAGGTTTTGATGCACAGAGGTGCGTTTTTATTGTTTCTTTCAGAGAACCCTGAACGATGTAAAGTTTCTTTCAGCTAGCCTGTAATTAACTGGCTTTTAAGTAAGGCTGCATCACATATGGCTGGCATGATGTCTTGCTCTAATGAGGAGATGCACCGAAGACCTACTTTATGTAGATGTTGAGGTGAAAAACAAAGATGTACATAATAAGCTTATAAAGTAGCCAAAGAGGCAGAAATAAATCCCCATAATTAAACACATTGCCTGATTAGGCATGCGAGAGTTACCAAATGCTACAGGAACACAAAGGATGGAAAGAATGACTCCAATTCTGTGGCTGGGCAAAGTCTTTATTTTGCAATACCTGGAGAATAGGTGATTTGAGGGTTTTGTTTTGCTGCTGAGTGTAGTATTCTTTTATGCCAACTATTTGGGTGGCTGGCTTCCAAAATTAAAAAAAAAAAAAAAGTGTTCTATTTTATCCACTGGGCTTCTGTGAGTCAGTAAATGATCATAGTGTTTTTTTAGCACAGTTATTAATGTCGTGTCTGGGATCATCTGTGGGTCTGTGAATCATTGAGCGATGAGGGGTGGTTCTTGCCCTCAGAGTGCTTCTGGCTTGATGGAGATGGGTGAGCCTGCCATCATTAGGAGTGTGTAAAGTCTGTGATAATGTGAAGCGCTGTGACTGGGGAGAAGTTGAACATGGATCTCATTGGCCAGATAGAAAAAGGGCTGGAAGGGGCACAACAGGTCCACACAATGGGAATTTCAGCCATCCCTTAGGATTTCAAGGTCTCTCCTATATTTCTGACTTGAGGGCTGAAATTACAGCTGTTTTGTTGTTTCTGGTGAACAATCCATCCAGCCTATGTGTTGTTGTTTTTTTTCCTGTTAGTGTTTTTAAATATACTTTTAACATGAGTCACTGTTAGGTCTCAGACATTTTAAGCAGTGTATATAAGGAAATGTGTATTAAGTGACTAAGAGAGCATGGGGTGAGTGGGCACCTGAAGAACTTAAGCACTAAAGTCCAAAGCCTAGTGATGAAAAATATTTAAAACTTAATTGGTCAATATGTAAAAACAGCAGCAGGCATGTAAAATTAGACTTGGCTAGCTCTTAGTTCGGAGAAGGCAATGGCAACCCACTCCAGTACTCCTGCCTGGGAAATCCCACGGGCATGGGAGCCTGGTAGGCTGCCGTCCATGGGGTCACTAAAAGTCGGACACGACTGAGCGACTTCACTTTCACTTTTCACTTTCATGCATTGGAGAAGGAAATGGCAACCCACTCCAGTGTTCTTGCCTGGAGACTCCCAGGGACGGGGAGCCTGGTGGGCTGGCGTCTATGGGGTCACACAGAGTCGGACACGCCTGAAGCGACTCAGCAGCAGCAGCAGCAGCTCTTAGTTGGAGCCTCCCAGGTGGTGCTGGTGGTAAAGAATGTGCTTGCCGATTTGGCAGCCCACTCCAGTATTCTTGCCTGAGAAATGCCATGGACAGGAGGAGCCGGGCAGGCTATAGTCCACGGGGTCACAAGGAGTCCGAGTGACTGGGCACCACTGGCAGCTTAAGTTACTGACCTAGTTATTGGGCTTCCTAGTAGTTCAGTTGGTGGAGAGACCGCCTTTAATACAGGAGACCTGGGTTCAATCCCTGGGTTGGGAAGATCTCCTGGAGAAGGGAATGGCTACCCAGTACTGTATTCTTGCCTGGAGGATTCCATGAACAGAAGAACCTGGCAGGCTAGAATCCATGGGATCGCACAGAGTCAGACAGGCCTGAGTGAGGAACACTTGTGCACACTTTCAGCTCTTAGGGACAAAACCTGAATGGGGTCATGGTTCTGATGACAGAGATACTGTGTGGTGGGGCCGGTGTGTGTCTTTGTGCTGATTATCCAGAGTACTGAGGTATCGGAGCCCGGAGACAGGGCTGGTGGAAGACAGCTAAAGGCAAGGAGGATTCCCAGCCCATCTTTGTGAACAGAAAAAAACCTCACAGTCAATGACAGATTATTCTCTTCCAACACTTATTTTAGACTAGAGATCCCCTTGGCCAGAGGGTATTGCCTTGGTTTGACTTGTCACTTGCCTTTTGCCAGGGTAGAATCTTTGATTATTTCTCGAGTCTAGTGGGGGGGTGGGGTGTGAGAGTTGGATAGACTAGCACTTTTCATTTATAAGAACTAAAGAAAGCCTCCTCTTTCTGTTGTCCTGCTCTGATGATAGGAAACTGAGTTGGAGAAGGTACTGATAGAATCCTAGTACTCAGCGGTCTCCCCTTTCTCCTCTATCCATACTGAGCTTCCTGGTCACCAGTAATGATCAGATACCCTATGGGTCAAACCATGTGACTTAATACAGGATGGAAATTTCTGTTTTTATCATAGTTTCTCAGAATGTGTAATTGATTAGTTAGTTACTTTCATTCCATCATTCATTCATCAAACATTTATTAAGCCCGTAGTCAGCATGTCCTTCTCATTTCTGGGGCATTACCTCATTGACCGAACTGGCTTCTTTTGACAGTTGCTGTGGAAATGTGGAGCTGCTTTTAATTAAGGATTCTATCCCTAACCATGTTATATTTCCTCCTCCCACTGCAATCACTGATCTTATGGCCATTTTCATAGGTTTGCCTTTTTGAGTGTGTCATGTAGTTGGAATCAGACAGTATGTACCCTTTCACACTGGCTTCTTTTGTTGATTGATACGCATTGACGTTTCCTCCATATCTTCTCATGACTTGATAGCCTAGCCACAGAGATGATCCTCTTGCCAGCCTCCTGTTCATTGATTTATACTCATTTTCTCCTTCAAACCGGGCATATTGCTAACAGCAGTACTGCTTTTCCATCTGCTAGCTCACCAACATTTTAAGGATGTTATGCAAACTTTTTAGCCACAAACCTGGCTCTTTCCCAGGAAGACAGATCTTTGGGCAGTTGACTCACCCAGTTGCCAGGTGTAATTGAAGCACTCTTTTTCGCACAGTGTTGTTGTAGGTGATACTATGAACATCTGATTTTCGGGACAGGCAGGTGTGTAGTTGGCGCTGACGAGTCAAGACATATTTATTCCTAGTGCTATGGGGCTGCGAGTCCTGTTCTTACAGCAGTGGTGTAGAGGAGTCATTTGCCCGTGTAGAGTGCTAATTCGAATGAACTCTGTTCCTCCTTGATTTGTGCTGCTTATGCCGCCAGGAGGATTTATTTCATGCTATTGTTGATCACAGACGGTGATTCATCCCCAAATTCCTTCTTTGCCTCTTGGTAGCTCAGAAAGCAGCGTAAATAATTTGCAGGTAAACAAATGATTCACATGCTGAAAGAGTATTTATTTATTTTATTGAGTCTGTTTTTTTTTTTTTTTAGCAGTTTTAGGTTTATAACAAAATTGAAGGATAGGTACTAAGACTTCCCATGTACCCCGCTGCCCCAACACATGCATGGTCCCCTGCATTATCAATACCTCTCAGCAGAATGTTTATCACAGACCTAGGCTGACACATCACAATCACCCAAAGTCCATAGTTTACCTCAGAGTTCACTTTTGATGTTGTGCAGTCTAAGGGTTTGGACAAAAGTATAATAACATGTATCTATCATTATATGGGGCTTCCCAGGAGGCACTAGTGGTAAAGAATCTGCTTGCTAATGCAGGAGACACAAGAGACACGGGTTCAGTCCCTGGGTCAGGAAGATAATCTGGAGAAGGAAGTGGCAACCCATTCCAGTATTCTTGCCTGGAAAATTCCATGGACAGTGGAGCCTGGTGGGCTAAAGTCCATGGGGTCATGGAGAGTTGGACACGGCTGAGCGACTGAGCAGCTTCTGTCATTCTGTAATCATTGAGGGTGTTTTCACTGCCCTGAGCCTGTTCTTTGCCTATTCATCCTTCCCCTGCAACCACTGTCCTTTTTACTGTCTCCATAGTTTTGCCTTTTCTAGAATGTCTTAAAATTGGAATTGTACAGCATGTTGCCTTTTCAGATTGATATCTTTCACTTAGTGATATGCAATTACGTTTCCTCCATGTCTTTTTGTGGCTAGATAGCTCATTTCTTTTTAGCCCTGAATAATATTCTAGTGTGTGGATGTACCAGAATTTATTTATTAATTCACCTACTGAAGGACATCGTGGTTTCTTCTAAATTCTAGAAATTGTGACTAAAGCTGCTGTACACATCTATGTGTAGGTTTTTGTGTGGACATTAAGTTTTCAGTCCCTTTGGGTAGATACCAAGGAGTGCTGTTGCTGGATTGCATGGTAAGAGAATGCTTAGTTTTGTAGGAAATCACCAAACTGTCTTCTAAGATAGCTGTGCCATTTTGCAGTCCCCCAACAATGAATGAAGAGTGCCCATCGTTCCAGATCCTTGCAAGCACTGGGTGGTGTCAGTGTAGTGGATTTTGGCCATTCTAATAGATACGTAGTAGTATCTCATTATTGTTTTGATTTGCATTTCTCTGATGCTCCAAGGCAAACCATTCAATATCATGGTAATCCAAGTCTATGCCCCAACCAGTAATGCTGAAGAAGCTGAAGTTGAATGGTTCTATGAAGACCTACAAGACCTTTTAGAACTAACACCCAAAAAAGATGTCTTTTTCATTATTGGGGACTGGAATGCAAAAGTAGGAAGTCAAGAAACACCTGGAGTAACAGGCAAATTTGGCCTTGGAATGCAGAATGAAGCAGGGCAAAGACTAATAGAGTTTTGCCAAGAAAATGCACTGGTCATACCAAACACCCTCTTCCAACAACACAAGAGAAGACTCTACACATGGACATCACCAGATGGTCAACACCAAAATCAGATTGATTATATTCTTCGCAGCCAAAGATGGAGAAGCTCTATACAGTCAGCAAAAACAGGACCGGGAGCTGACTGTGGCTCAGATCATGAACTCCTTATTGCCAAATTCAGGCTTAAATTGAAGAAAGTAGGGAAAACCACTAGACCATTCAGGTATGACCTAAATCAAATTCCTTACGATTATACAGTGGAAGTGAGAAATAGATTTAAGGG